>JAVCKX010082530.1:0-13058 GCA_034780695.1 Lepetodrilus gordensis | reverse complement strand
GTACCCACTCCTGGCAGCACTCCTGTCACTTTGTACCCACTCCTGGCAGCACTCATGTCACTTTGTACCCACTCCTGTCACTTTGTACCCACTCCTGGCAGCACTCCTGTCACTTTGTACCCACTCCTAACACTTTAATAGGCAGTGATTTATACATCAATGGTAGCGCATATTCACAAATGTTTTCCCACAAAATCATGAAATTCTGACACTCAGTTCATGTAAGCAACGATACAGATAACTAGCCAATGCAATGCAGGAATGAAAGTGTGTTCTATAATTTTGAATATTACCTTGTGTCTTCTTACATAGACCATCTTCTCTATAGGTGAATGGAGCAATGACTGTGTAGTGTTATTTCCCTTAGTTTACTTGTGTCTGCCATAGATCATACGCTGTCTTGTTTGGGTTCCACTTTCTGACTGATACATAATCATAATGTAACTGAAATACTGTAAAACAAAACTGGATACAAAAGAAACAATTACTCACACTCAAATGTTGATTGCCTTTACAACACTGATTATTCTGTTGTAGATGCTGCTACCAGCGAGCCCGTGGACATTCCTCCATCTCTCCACGTCGCCCCGCCCGTCATCATCATCTCTGCACCCACGCCACCCATGCAGACTGACGAGGACCAGGAGGTGTCGATGACAACGATGCCAATCCCCGATCCCAGTGAAAGCCAGGAGGAGACGCTGGCTGACCTCGGACAGGGGGAGCTGCAGATCTCGGCGGAGGAGCAGGTGGCGGCCAACACCTTCGAGACCATCCACGGCGAGGCCACAATGGCGGAGGACATCCTCCAGAGAGCCATCGTCATCACCCCCGACGCCAACAGCATCATCACCACCAACGTCAACAGCATCATCACCCCCGACACCAACAGCATCATCACCCCCGACACCAACAGCATCATCACCCCCGACAACAACAGCATCATCACCCTTCCAGAAGTGTCTGTGGAGTCCATTCCACAAACCACAGTGGGAGAGCTGCAGAATTTCGCCGATACCTTGATGGAGACCCAGTCGACGGAGGTCGTCATCAGAGAGCAGGTGGAGGCGGCTCCAATTCCCACAGTTCAGTTGACTGAAAATATGTTCCTGTCTGATCTTGAGAACAATGAGTCTCCAGCAATGGAGCTTGCGCACGTGGAAGGATTGCCTGCTGCTGTCGAGGAAGCTGTGAGTGAAGTTAAGCCTGAAGAGACATCTGTTGAACAGTCTCGCGTGGAGGTAGCTCCACCCTCGGTGATAAACATTGGTGCGGAACTGCAAGAAAAGATATTCGATGACCAAGGTGGAGAAGAAGAAAACAAGTCATCTGCAGAGCATATGGACATACCGAGAAGTGAAGATGAAACTAAACTGGCCACTGAAGTAGAGTATTCCATCGTTAAGAATGAGGTAGCTGAGGTAAAAACTACCACAAATGAGAATTCAGAAAAGGTTGTTAAGTCTCCCCGTAAGAAGGCTCCTGTTCCATTTACACCTGAAAAGAAATATTCGACCAGAGGAGTGAAAATGAACTTCTCGGAGCTACACACTGGAAAGAAACAAGCAGTTATTGACTCGAGTGATGATGATGATTATGTCGAGAAATCTCCACAGAAGAAGTCGCTCCGAGGTCGAGGTCCAGGTCGCCCTCCTGGCAGCGGCAACAGAGGTCGACCTCCAGGCAGCAGAGGGAAGAAGAGAGGTCGACCTTCAAAGAGAGGGAGAGGACGTCCTAAGAAACCAAGGCTTGAAGTAGACGGACTTGAAGAGGTTGAACCTGAGGAAGAAGTGGAGGAAGAAGAAGCAGCTGAAGTGACCATGGAGGAAGAGCTGGAAGACTCTGACAATGATCCGGATTTTGTTGCCATGAGAAATGAGAGTGATGGGGATGATGGTTCACTTGAAGGAACTCCGAGAAAGAGGAAATTACCCCTAACTCCATCTGAGGGACACATTGCTTCCATGCCTGTCATCAGGTTCGCTGGCCAGATTAAACAGAAGGAGAACAAAGAACCAGAGGAGACTGCTCTTGATGTGTTACTGGACTCCATCAAGTCAGAGGTTGTAGATCCTGACTATGAATATGTACCTGCCAAGAGAGGAAGGCCGAAAGGAAGAGGCCGGGGACGAGGAGGAGGTCGGGGGAGAGGAAGAGGGACGAGATTCAGTGAAGATCTGGACAACTTCCTTCTTAAGGAAGCTTTCAAACAGCATCCATGTCTGGAGTGTTCATTTCTTGCCGATACATTTTCTGCTCTCACTGATCACCTGATCGATGAGCACAACATACAGGATCACTTCAGGTGTGATATCTGTGAAAAGGCCTTCAATAAGAAGAAGCACATAACTCACCACATGATCATGAAGCATGGTCCAATTGCTTTAGCAGATGGCCAGGTGTTCCAGCATGACAGTGCTGCAGATGGTAAGAAGTGCAGCATCTGTGGCTGGGAGTCTGAGATCTTTTCTGAGCTCACCGACCACTATATCAAAGAACATTACGCTTATGACGTTCTCAGGTGCGATGTTTGTGAAATTGTTTTCAAGAAAGCACGACACAGAACAACCCATCTGGATAATGACCACGGTCCTCAGAACAGAAAGGGAACGCTGGTGTGCGACCTCTGTGGCCACACGTGCAACAAACAGCGGTCGTTGAACTGGCACAAGAGTTATGCACACAACATGAGCACCAAGAAAAATCCTGACATCTTTTATTGTCGCAAGTGTGACTTTGAGACTTGTGAAAGTAGTGAATTCAAGAACCACAAACGTACACATTTGGAAGATAGGAAGTGGTGTGATATTTGTCAGAAGTCATTTGCAGCCACCACAGACATGAAAACCCACATGCAGGCTATACACCTGAAGAGCAAGTCCTGCTCCTGTAACGTATGTGGGAAGTCGTTCAGCCACTGGCGCTACCTGTCGGCTCACATGGAGAGACACACCGGAGAGAAGAAGCATCTCTGTAATGTCTGTGGACAGAGGTTCAGCAAGGCCGCCATTCTGCGAGAGCACATCGAAACCCACAAAGTGATGAGCGAGCGCAACTACAAGCACATCTGTCCATACTGTGATGCCAGGTACTACAGCAAGGACAAGTATATGGATCATCTCAACAAGCACACTGGAGAAAAGCCGCATATTTGTGATGAGTGTGGAAAGGGCTTCAGTTTCAGAAGTATGCTCCTGAAACACAGAATCTATGTCCACACCACTGACCGACCGTTCAAGTGTGAATGCTGTGAGAAGTCCTTCAAGTTCAAACAAATATTGAAGAACCACATGGTCTTGCACACTGGTGAAAGCCGGCACATGTGCGAAGACTGCAAGAAGCCTTTCTCGTGCAGCGCGACTTTGAAAACCCACCGACCCAAGTGTCGCGGAGACCAGTCGTGGCAGAAGCGGAAATCTGGCGTAGCGAAAGCAGTCGCGGGCGCGAACCAAACCACGATCGTCATCCCCAAGCAGGAGTACCAGGAACTGAGTCAACTGCAGCTACAACCTCAGCAGATTCAGCAGGTTCAGGTGGATGCCTGCGACCTGCAGCAGGTCCAAGTGTCTGTGTCTCAGCCCAACTTTGCACAGCTCGTAGACACCATCGTCGTGGAGATGGGCGACGGCCAGCGCAGCATCGTGGATCTGAACTCACTGGAAGCTGCCACTCAGATGACTACGGAGGCCGACAGTGTGGCCACAGGGATCTACCTCTGCAGTGTCTGCAACGCCATGTTTGATACCGTCAACGCTGCAGAGGAACACATTGCGCAGTCGCACGCCCCCGGGAAAACGGAGGTCGACGTCGACGAAGCTGCAGAGAAGCTGGAGTTGGAGGAAGTCATGGAAGCAGAGGCCGATGCTAACATCACCAATCTCATCTCGGAGCTAGAGACAAAGGTTAAAGCCAAGCTTGATACCAACTTGATGGTAACACAGTGATGCTGAACATTGTTTGTTTGATTGAGTGATGAATTCAGCACTTGTAGAGGGGCAATATATGAACTCTTTCCAATGCATGGCTTCCACTGACATTGTAAATAGTGATGACAGTTTGACATTCATTTTATTTATTATGCTGTGTTGGGATAATTTAGCTTATTTCGAACAAATGTGAATATTGATTTTTCAACAGCTTTTGATCAGTATACATCAACATACAGGCCATCTATACTGAACAAAATAGAAAACTTTACATGTGATATACAATCGTATTAAACTACGAAAAATTGGTATATCCACACAAAATGCAATATATTCTGATTTAATTACATCTCCGGTGTACACAATTGTAAAATTTAAGTTAATTGAACATGTCAGAATATATTTACATAACACTGAACAGCCGTGGGTGGTCCTAAACAATTTCACAATCAATAAATATGAATGCTAAATGGTTGATAAACACAATTTATTATGACGCGTGTTCTCCCCGTGCATTCACAACTGCAACACAACGTCTCCTCATCGACTTCCTGATGCATGTGAATAGCACTTCCGGTATACGACGCCTATGTTCTTGCAAGTACTAAGGTTGATTAGGAAGGTTGTGAAGCCGTTTTCCAAGAGCATACCAATACATGAGGTCACTGGATTCTGAAGGTATAAACGGTCAGATCAGCGGAGGTCTAGCGTTGTGCTGAAATTTAAGGCCCAGACCATGAGCATTAATGAATGGTACCAACTAATGCCATAGCTGGTCTTGATGCTGAATGTCTTTAGATTTACGCAGAGATCCGATCCCTGAAGAGTTATTTTCTTCTTGTTGCGGCAGAAAACGATTCCATACATTCAGTTTCAATCGATAAAATGAAGTAAACAGTTGTTTTTCCGGTTCTCACAGATATAGCACAGTGTAAAAATAAATTTGGGCATTATCGTTACGTCACGTATTGAACAGCTCATGCAAAACGTGTATTTGTCATAAATTGATTTTTACATGATTTCGGTTACCTTAACTAACGGATATGGGACAACAACAATCTGTATACATAGCATTTGCCATATGTATTATAACATTAACCTAAAACATTATAAAACAATTGCTATGCGTATTTATAAAGTGTAAAGTTTCTTATTTTGTTCAGTATACTTTGATAGGTATTTTCAATTACAATAGTGTTCATACCAAGTTACTTTAATAAGTTTTGTTGTCATAGTTTGATGGCAAGACTAGAATATTATTTATTTTCATGGCATTCAAAAGCCCATCCTGGGCCATGGGATATCAAATAAAATAGACAAGTGTAATAATAACTGAATCACATTGAATCAGATAATACGGCGATATAATTTATCTTAATATGCCTGCAAATGTTGGGTTAATTTTACATTCGCTATTAACCCTCTCCCTGCTGGATTAGCCACAGGTACAGCTCTGTATGGCATCTCCAGGTTGCCTTCAGCATGGACACGGTTAATTTAATATTGCTTGGTGACCTCGCATATACCGGCCTCGGATAAACCGGACATTAGCCTATAACGGACTGAATCTGAAGTCCCGGTCCCGTCCAACTACGGCATATGCGTATAACAGACTTAGCATATAACGGACAAAAATAGCCGGTCCCAATGAGTACGTTATATGCGAGGCCTACTGTATAGTCTATGTAAAGAGAAGATAATGTTTTGTGTGTATAATTCTCATTATTAAACCTTCTGATTAATGTCCATAGATTTACATAGTGTAGAACTACTGCTGGTTAAATTATTATTAATGTTAAATAAAATAACACATTAAATGTTGATACTAGTCATAGAATTTATGTTTGGTCTTCTCGCATTTGAGCAGTTATTCTGGATATGTACGCTATATAAATGCGTATCCACATTGTAATAATACTATAATACTTATTTCTGACCCACTGTTACCCATGTAGAGGCTGCCAGGTTGTAATTTATCAAAATGGCATTCTCAAGCATGACAGTTCACTCTCACAAAAACAACCATGCACTAGCAATGTTAGAATATTTAGGTGATGCCTACTGAATAAACACATTCATGTATACTCACTCTTTCTTTGTTGATGTAGCATTGGCGTTCTGACGATCGAGATCAGTTATGATCTGAATGGAATTTCTGTACATTTACATTGACTGATTTATTTTAAGACGTAATAGTCCGGCATCCAAATGAACATAATTTAGGTAACCTTGCACTAGAGGTCCCACAATGGGTTATGGTTGATACTGAATCACAAGACCATGTAGAATTAGAAACTTAAAGGTGCCAAACTGGCATCATTCAGCAATTTCCAGAAAAGTATGGTTCCTATTTATGGCGTGAATCCAAAATTTGAAATCCTCATATATTTTGAAGTAGGCCACATACTATTATGATCTGATCATCAGGGTATCCATCCCTATATTTTCTGGCATGAGAAATCCAATGGATGCATTATATTGATCATTGGAGCTTAGGATAATGTTTTAAAGGGAATGTAAACTCAAAAATAGGATATATTGAGGACCATGTTCAGTGGAATAACCTAATATGTCCCTCCCTCACAGAGAAACATTTCATGAACATTTTAAAGACAGTAGATAATCATATTCTATAGATTAAGACCAATATATAATAATAGTGTATTCATATCATGATGAGTCACTGAGTTATGCTACTGTGAACATAGCTTGGGTTAGGCTAACAAATACCAACTGATGCATAAATATGTTCTACAAGATACTTTTTCAGACGTATTCAAGTCAAGTCATCTGTATTATCCACCACCCACGGTGGGACGAGAGAAAATACATAGTAATATTTAATAGTTTTTATAAAACATGGTCACATACATATACGAATGAATAGGTGGATGTACATTCTACAAGCACCCGCAGATGCGTATTGCAACTAATAACTGCAGGTATAAGTGTATAATTTACTTTTATTTCTCTACACTAAGGCATTTAAATATAGTTCCAAATAATTTTGCTATTGGCTTTAGTTGATTAAAGGCATAATATCACAAATATTTATGGTTGTTTTGGACTAATTCTTAGCTATAACTGCAAACTACATTCACTTGACATACCTACAATCATGTTTGTACTTCCAAAAAGCTTTCCACCGCTTTGTGGTTGACACATCTGCACTCCAACCTGAATATGGTCGTATTTTTATTTGCTTCATTATTATCAATGCAAGGGGACATAACTCAGTGGTACGAGTAAAAATTATGCGTAACGGCAACGTTTGCTTTCAAATTTGTTGTATACTAGTTTGAACATTGTGGGGATGGAACTCAAACATATTAATTTTGACAAAATATGCATAAAATATGCTTTGTAACATGTTTGTACAATGAAAAGGTTCCAACTGAACTGGGTCTTTATTATATTCTGCAAAGTGTAAGTTATCTGTTACCATTAATATCATGTTCATATCTTGTTTAGTCGCTGAAGTCTTCGAGTTTTAAAATGGTGGGGGTACATCTAAATATAACAATTTTGACATATGCATAACATGTTATGTAACATATAGTTGTATAATGAACATGTTCAAACTAGTTATTTAATATATTCTACATTATATTTGTGGTCGACTATGGCCAGTACTGGCCACACAACGTTAACAACTTGTTACAGACCTATACTAGTATTTGCTTTGAATATATACTGATGGTAAATTTTTCATTTGTTTTGGCAGATGCCTAACTTATTGTGTAGTATTTATTGAAATAAAGTATTTTTTACTGTATACCGTTTAGAACATTTGAGGGTTACTTGCCACTGTTAAAACAGGTTAAAACGGCAGCTTGGATTGTATACTCCCCAGGGAGTTGAGAGGGAATTGAGTGACCACATATCTGTTGACCGGGGTAATAATGTAAGCGTTATGAGCATACCTAGTGTGGGGTTTGGCGCTATATATATGGACACAACAAATGTAACCATTAATTACACTATTCCACTATAACCACCTCAGCTCCAAAAAAGTTCCGGACATCACTGACGCATTGATATTTCTTTTTTCAAGAATGCCATCGGCAGTATTATTTAAAGTGAATTTAAATAATAAAAAGTGATGGCATATTCAATGTTCCTTCAAATTTTACCGTCAGTATATTAATGTATGGTCTATAATGTATATTATATTTCGAGATGGTAAACTACATTGAGACGTATCACTGAAAGAAAACAAACAGTAGGCCTATACAGTATAGGAAATGGTTCTACCCGAAGCAAAACTGTAATAGGAATCCACATAATTATGTAGTAGAAGAATACAGAATAGTCGATACTATCATATAGAACAGTACCGTCGAACTAAATGGCAACTGTTCATCTGCTATTAGGCTACCTTTCTCATGAGACGTGCACCTCAGACTTTGCTGTTCCAAGTACTAGTTGTAAAATTGTGATTGTCTTAAATACCATTGCACAATAATTACACTGTTCATGTTTAGCCTGTTTGTTCCATGGGGTTTTGTAACGGCTACTTTTAAGGGCTTTTAAGGTCAACCATCGTGGTTTCTAACTTTGGAATTGTACCATTACACGGGAAGCATGTCATCAGCTGGTTATATCTAGGTTGAGTTTAAACTGTACGCAGTGGAATGGGGATTAAAGTGAATGTTGACACAATTTAGGGATCAACCAGAAATATAACAGTTGTTGTTGACATCACGTATACTACTTGGTGAATGTTTGTACAACTAGTTACAGGCCAGGTGAGAGTCACGTCCTCGTGAGCGTTGTTAAATGGTTGCAATATAGCGGAGGCATCTCAGCCTATACCTACACCGAGGCGTTAGGTAAACACTGCCATGGTTTGTCCAAAGGAATGGTTTGACTTTCTTCTTAGCACGAGTTCGAACCTGAGCAAAAAATGTGTCACATGTTGTCGGTATGTTGTGTCTATATTGAAAACGACATTGTCATAAGACATTCTTATACAAAAACAGTTCCGTTTTGTGGTATATGAACACACTTTCATGACCTTGTTACAGCATTGCACTTTTGCCAAGCATAGACGTATACTATTTATCATATGTTGTTCTATACCCACTTATACAGCATAGTGCGGATATATTACGCCTCGTATTATTTAATCAGATCTAAGTGGTCAGTTGTACGGAGTCGGTATCCAAAAATTATACTTGTTAACTGTTATATATTAAGTATTATATATCCTTATTTTTCTGAATGAAGAATGCAATTACTAGTACTCTCAAGGATAACGTATATCTCAACAGTGGACAGTGATTGGTTCATCGATACGTCATCAGGGACAAACTGTACATTCCGCCCCGCACATTCTCAAATAGTAAATGTGATACATTTAGAAATCTCCCGAGAACTGGGTCACGTGACCTCGCATCCCTGTCCCAAGTCCGGCGGGACCTGGTGGGCCTGATCACGGGAGACTCAGTAGATCATATATAAAGCCTGGTACTCTGGAGACATCAGCAGCAGTCTCACTATGATTCACTTGTGGAGTACCGGGTCTTTTCTGCTCGCATTAGGTAGGTTTAACATGGGTCTCACGTATAGTGTTTTTTTCAGTGATTTTCTTTCGGTGATTTTTTATTTTTTTAAATAATGTTATTGTTATTATTATTATTATTATTATTATTATTATTATTATTATTATTATTATTATTATTATTATTATTATTATTATTAAAAAAGCTTTACATTTTAATATATTTTTTTAATATTATATTTAGGAATTGTATATACATAATGTCTAGTTTATTATGCACTTGTATTAATTTTATTATTTATTATTCTGTTTAGTATGCTCATATATACACAGAATATAAATGAATTTAGGCTTAAATGGGTTAAATTAATTCTCAAGTGGAAACAATGTTAAATCATTTGTAGTTTTTATCAGTCTATTATATTGAAAACTGACTCCTCAGATATAATGAACAGTTCTGCCAGTTACAGTTAATAATATGAAACGATATAAACCTGATATTAATTAGATTGAGTTTTATGTGTAAATACTGTGAAATAAAACAATTTTGTTACGACATTAATACATTTTAAATAATTAATTAAGAAGTACTATCGCAGTCGTTTTAAAAATACGTTGTAACATTTAGCGCTACGGATGTTGCGGGTTTCCTCCTGCCCTAAACTGACAAGTTGTGATATTAGTGATAGCTTCTGGAAAGCGACTTTAAACCCCAATACAAAAAATAAGAAAGATACAACAAAAAATACGTTCTGATTAGAAGTATGTTTGTTGGTAATGTAATGGTTGGTTAGCGGATATTTCTATGCTCTGGAATAGGCATTTATACATTGTGATTGATAGCATGTTGATTCATCTTATATCAAATGAGGAAACACATGGAAATCAATAAGACTTTGTGGATGTAATATGGCTTTAAATAGACAGTAGCATGCTGGTAACAATTTTATTTACAATAAATATACATGTAGTTGATATACCTTAGACAGACATACAGTGATGGTGGTAATATTTAATATAGTTTGATTTTTGAACTCGGATGAAATAAGATGTTTATTTATCAGTAAGCAAACTATCCATATAAAATACTGGTATCAGCCAACATGATTCGGATGGTTATGCCGTGTTTTCCTCCTACAGTGAGCAGCGCCTGTGCCGGGTCCTGGAGCTCTTCCGCCCAGTCCGACAGCAGCAGCAACTCCATCGAATGTGGAGACAACGGCTACGCCAGAGACCCGGATGATTGCGGAGTCTTCTACAGATGCGCACACGGGAAGACTTATAGGTTCGACTGTCCGTCATCGCTGATGTTCGACATGACTCTGAATGTCTGCAACTGGCCATCTGCCGTCGACTGTAGTTCATCCGAGCCTGCCAATAGCTACGAACCCGACTATGATGACGATTATGATGAACCCGATTACCCCTATGCCCCACCTCCATCATACAAACCTAGCTATGAGCCAAAACCGCAACCCACATATACTCAGAAGCCAACCTACCAGACACGTCCAAGGAAGCCCCAACCAAAACCAACTCCTAAGCCCCAGCAACAAATGTATCAGCCTCCGCAGCCAAAATACCAGCCCCAGCAGCCAATGTATCAACCTCAGCAGCCAAAATACCAGCCCCAGCAGCCAAAATATCAGCCCCAGCAGCCAATGTATCAATCCCAGCAGCCAAAATACCAGCCCCGGCAGCCTATGTACCCGCAAAGACAGCCAACGCAGCAGATGCAACCCCAACGACCTATGATGCAGCCACAGCGGCCAATGATGCAACCACAGCGTCCGATGATGCAGCCACAGCGTCCAATGATGCAGCCACAACGCCCAATGATGCAGCCACAGCGACCAATGATGCAGCCGCAGCGTCCGATAATGCAGCCGCAACGACCAATGATGCAGCCACAGCGACCAATGATGCAGCCACAGCGACCAATGATGCAGCCACAACGACCAATGATGCAGCCACAGCGACCAATGATGCAGCCACAGCGACCAATGATGCAGCCACAGAAGCCACAATATAAACAGCAATACAGGCCTCAGCAGAAGAAGCAATATACACAGCAGAAGATGTATGCCCAGCAGCCTAACTATGGGAGGAACAGTGGTATGATGTCTGGTATGGGCTTGAACAACATGGGTATGATGGGAATGAATAATGGTATGATGGGAGGTATGAATAATGGTATGATGGGAGGTATGAATAATGGTATGATGGGTAACATGCTGAATGGGATGATGGGCTTCGGAAGAAGGCCTAATTTCAAGAAGCAGAACCAAAACACGATGGGTAACGGAATGATGGGCAACAACATGATGGGCAATGGCATGATGGGCAATGGCATGATGGGCAATGGCATGATGGGCATGAACAACGGCATGTTCGGCAACATGATGGGAGGCGGCATGGGCCAGACAACCCTGTTTCCACCGTATATTCCCCAGAAGCCCAAGGCCAGCAGTCTGCTGGGAATGCTGATGCAGCTGCAGCAACAGCAACAGCAACAAGGAAAGAACTCCGGCCAGATGAGTCCCATCATCATTCCCTACCCCATGCCCCCAGAGTGGTTCAACATGAATCAGCAAACCACGGCATCCGTGTCTACCACAGAAGCCACCACTACCTCGCCCTTAGGTGGCAAGAAGGGAGGAACCAACATCTTCTTCATCTCCATGGTGCCACCAATGTTCCCCCCACCATTTCCTGGAGGCTTACCGGACGGTCCATGCACCACCGACCCCTTCAACATCAGCGACAGCAATCCTCCATGCGGTGCTATCAGGTCTCTACTGGCGTCATCGCAGGGGACTCGCAATCTATTCGGAAATGCCCTCCCTTCCGCCAACTTCCCATCCAATAGAGTAACCAGACAGGGCGCTAGTAAGTACCAGCTTACGATCTTAACAATTTGTATGTAAAGAAATGGTGTTAATTTATTCTTGCTGACAATATTTCTAATGTATCAATGTAAAAATATAATTTACTTATAGAAATACGGCATTGTCATATATCTTAGCATAACATGGATAGTTTCAGTTGTAGAAAACTATCATACATAAGAAATGTTAATGGAATTATTTCCTAGATGAAGATGATGAAAACGCGAACACAGAATAGTGAAAATGCAATCTTAATAAATACATATTTGGTAGATAAACAGGAATGTATGCCCACATATTGAATTCCAAGTATCACCAGCTTGTTTGTCCCTAACAGGTATGCCTCTATCTTTATACTTGCCTCATTCTGAGTACCATGTTCTGCAGATTGCCGAGCCATCTCAACTGGGAGAACGGAGCAGTTGGAGATCGACTTTGTAGGTTCCAGTACCAGAATATCGGCGGCCCAGTGCACGGCTTTCGAGAATCTCATCAACAGCTTCATCACCACCTACCTGGAGCGCGCCGTCATCACGGAAAACCCCAGAAGGTCAGAGCCCTGCACCGTGGATGTGCCTGACATCAACGTCATCTGCCGCTAGACGAGTGCAGCAGTCGTGAGTACGCCATGTTTAATGCCGTCATTTAATTACTAGTATCAGTCCTAGTCCCTTATTATAAGCCATGTTGTCGATAGACATTTATCACCCAATACTGTGTTTTCGCAGTAGATATCGGTTT
>JAVCKX010082419.1:1958-13059 GCA_034780695.1 Lepetodrilus gordensis | reverse complement strand
ACGATAATTGTGATTATCGTTATATATTTAGCCAGCCCTACTGTTGGCACACAGATACCTTTAACATTGCAGATTTTCAAATAACCCCCAAACCCCCTTTAAATTTCCAACACTGTGTTGTTATTAGCCATACTATCATTGACTCAGGGCCAGATTTTTCTAATATTGGAGCAATGAGGGTATGATTAACTCTCTCAGTGCTGAAGGCAACCAGAGATGCCCTAAAGAGCAGTGCCTGTGTCTAATCCAGTAGGGATTATCCACATTATCATTGACTCATGGCAGCTATGTTTAATACGTACTAGAGCAATGAGGGCATAGACACAGTAACATTACAGGTGTGTCGGAGATGTACTATGATGTACTATTATACTGTTGATATTAGCCATATTGTCATCGACTCCGGCCAGCTATGTTTAACACTAGAGCAATGATGGCATGGGTAAGGTAACATTACATTCCTGTAGTGTATTATTATACTGTTGGTACTACTATTAGCCACATTGACTACCAGAACAGAACAGAATGATCTACTTATTGTACTTAACTACTGGGGAGCAGTAAGGGTGCCTCTTACATTTTCCATCTGACACACATAATATGACTGCAATAATAATTCCACAACAATATTAAGTATAATAAAACAACACCTTACTGTCATTTGCCATGGTATTACCCATGTAATGGCAACATTTACTGTAATATATTGACATTAATGTCATGAAATTACTATACTTACTATCCATTACAATTATTTACCATATTGCACAGGCAATTTCAATTATATGAAGAAAGTATATTTTCTATTTTTACCCCAAACAGTCCAATTATTTTTATCATCCTACTAACCGACTATCCATTGCGACGAATTACAACATTGCATTGGTAGTTTCAATTAGATGAAGAGAAATTTAGTTTCTCCATTTTTCCATGCAAGCCACACCAGTTATTTTGACCCACAAACACATGTTATCCATTGCAATTATTTACCATATTGTATCGGCAATTTCAATCAGATGAGAAGAGAAATACGCTCTAATTTTCCCCCTTAATATGGTTAGGTTATTTGTACACTCACCGGTGAATCGGTGAGTCTGTGGACTGACAGTAGTGCCTGTGGACACCTATACATGTGGATCAGAGAGATCAGAGCCTGTCATTGATGTCGGCACGTCGTGATGTCAGTGTGACGTCAGCCAGGCAAACTGTGGATGACTGGAATACACTGCATGAAGCATTCAGTGCTATGCTTGGGCCCCTGGGGCATAATACTGGTAATGTCTCACTGGGGATAGAGGGGGTGGGGGGAGGGATGGGGGGGAGGGAGAGGGGGTGGGAGGTCCATGTTGCTACAGACATAGTTCATCACTGAGACTTACACTTGTAATGTGTGTCATCTCTGGAGACAGTTTATGAATTTGAGACGACTATTTCCAGAAGTTATTTTTTAATTTCAACTGAGAACAATGACCTAAAATGCTTTGAAGCCTTTGGGCGATATTTCCAGTCTTTATAGCACTACTGCACATTCATATTAAGGATTTAATGGTGACATTTATTTACCAGACTGAAATAATTACAACACTATTCTTGTGCAAGAGATGGATGCATTTTTGTATAATATGCTAATAATATAATAAGTAAGGGCTAGCAGATGCATGTCTTATGTGAGCAAGTTTTATACTAACTTTTGGAATTTTTCTTGCAATTCATCAGCAAGTTTTTGAAGAGTACCTGGAGCCTGTAGATGTTTATGAATTCTTCATTGTAAAAGTAATATAAAACTAAATTTATATAAACATAATATTATATGTCCAAAAATGCTAATGGAAGTTGCCTACAGCATGTAATTAACATTAATTGAATATACATATATTCAGTAATCACTGGGGGATGTTAATTCACAATAACAATAAGGTATTTAGATGCTGTGAATTTACATTGGTTAAATCTCCACCTCGGATAGTAGGATATACCAGTACTGTCCGTCATGTGTTAAAGCATGTCAGGTCTTTGATAAGAAAGAATTTATTTTTCCCATGCATATTTTAACCAAGTGCTAACAGAGTGATATACGCACACCATCTGGAATATGCCAGATGAAGTCTTGTCCCATAGGAACGTTGTATATGTCCATTTCTTTTACTGAAGTACTCAAAGCAGAACTTTTCCCTTACTTACTCTCATAAATATATCTCAGTGTTCAAGAAGCATACCCTCTAATTGTAATTTTTTTTAATTAGATTTTTTAATAAATAAATAAATATACTAGATTGCAGTATTAAAAAAAACATACCTTCTCCGAGAATATATATAAAAAATAAAATGTTAAATAGATTTTTTAATGAATAAATAAACTAGATTGTACTAAAAATATGTAGTTTCAAGATAGAAACATAATAAACTACTAGTATTTCTATTTTGATATATAAAAGAAAGTGTCAGAAAGTGCAGGGTCATACATCTAGACCACAGGTGATTACAGCAGGGACCACCTCTAAATCGTAGGAAGATAGGAAAACTTTCCCCTGTCAAAACTAAAGGAACTTCTTCCCTGTAGGCAAGGTGCTCATCCATCAACCCTGACAGAAAGAAGACAATTTATTCAATAAAACAGTAAGAAAAAAAGAAAACAAACGGGTCATGTCATCCAGAACGGGACAGATACATCAAGACAAATCACAGAATCAATACGCAATAGACTCGCCTAACTCCATCTTATCCTTTGAAATACCAGTATCGTGTTCAGTTTAGTAGAAAACATGTACAAGGAAATGGGCAGTGGAGACTAAATAGCGATTCTATAACCCATTAGGCAATAGTTATTTCCAGGAGTGGTTTTTGCTAAGTTGGCATAACTTGTACCCAATACTTTTCTATTGTGAATACAATATGTTTAATGCTCTTTATGCTGGAGGCAACCAGAGATGCCATAAAACAGCAGTATTGTTTTTTGCCTAATCCAGCAGGTAGAGGGTTATTTGATTGCTGACCTGATTTTATTTCCATTTTGGAAAATAAAAATCATGGTTTTGATTATATATTCCTCCAACAGTGTAAGAGTCGTTAGAAAAAATATGCTTGGCTAACTGCATATCTTTTATAGCATAGGTCTACTAGGACTGAAATACCATTATCTTGTTCAGGATGTTCATTGTAGTAAAACAACACAAAGAACATCAATTGTGTACAAAGAAATGGGCAATGGACTAAATAGCAGCTTCATGCAACCCATTACAAAGCTCTTCTCAATGATAATTCTGAGACACCGTCTTGAATTCATGCTGTCAAAGAAGCAATATGGTGCATTAACCCTTTCCTTGCTGGATTAGACCCTGCCACACCTCTTTATGGCATCTCCAGCATGGAGAAGGTTAACTGTCTTCTTCCTGGTGACATTCACAGGTGCCCTATGAAGCAGAATGTATGAGGTTAACCCACTCCCTGTTAAAGATTCATTACAATATGGGCATCCCTGGTTGTGCCCAGCAGGGATGAAGTTAATCCAGCAGGTAAAAAAAAGTTAATAGACTACGTGTGATTGTAGAGAAAAGGTTAACATACTATATGCTTGACAACTTACTGTAGTAAGACATGTGTCTACACACTGGATACGCTTCTTAAACACCATTTTGATTTCCACAAGAACAAAACAAACAAAGCCCATACCAGCCTGCTTAACACAAATATACATGTGGAAATAGTGAAATACTACACCAAGATGTATACACAATCCTTCTGATATTACAATACTAATATCAGCTAATGCCAAGTGGGTCTTAATGTATATGTGTTGGATTCGATTAATAAATTACTCAATGTTGAATATATCCGGCACGTAAACATGTAATAAGCTGTGGATAAGCACGGTCATTTTAGAACACACCATAATCAGTGCAAGAGACTGAACAAATAGTAGACCTAAGTATAATGACCGTATGGTTTTAGTACTTTAGTTGCTGTGTCTGCTATATACCATTGATTATGATATGCAATGGAAGCAATATTTATTAACACATGGAACTAATGGATTGATAATCTTAATTAGGCTTCTGAAAAGAATAAAATAATAATAAATAATAATAAAAAAAAAAATAATAATAATAAACTTCTGTAGGAAGAGGTAAACAAGCTATAGTGTAAAATAATAAATAGTAATAATAATAATAACAATATTAATAGATAAATAATAATTAATAATACAATTAATGTAGGAAGGGACAAACAAGCTATGTAAAATAATAATCAATTGCAACTGGAAATGGCAATAATTATTACATTAATAATTGACAGGCAGGAAGCTCCAAACCAGCGTATTATTACTAAATCTGTGAGCACCACACATGTCCAGACACAATAGCATCACGCTATCCTCCAACAATAACCCTCAGCCATAATACACCCCACACTGCCCATATGGCAGGCACTTGTCCTGTGTTCACTGATCCCTATACTTGTCACAGCATTCTCTAGCTATCTATATTCCCAGATCATTCAGAAATTTGCGTCAGTTCGTCAAACCCCCCATTCACATATTCCCAATCAGGAAGAATGTTTTCCAATGATAACAAGACCTGGGTTTACACATGTGGGAGCAGAACACCACTGACTGAGGTCATCCCAAACACAGTGACCCACGATAAAAATAACTCATCACCCTCAGCATTGAATGAAGGCGGGAGACTCAGCTAGTGTTATGAGAAGGCATGGTAAAGCTGGTTCAGGTCTGAACTGCAGATGCTGCTAGTGCTACTCACCGGTGTGCAATATTTCCGTGTTTATAGACCTATACACCACCCTAAAGCGACTCCTCTCTGTCCAGCTGTACGTGCTATATGCCGGTGGTAGGCTGTGGACACTATCTGGTCTGTCAGGGTAAGCCCCGAGGCTAGACATACGTACATGAGCAGTCTTACCTGTTGTTATTGACGTCTACTCCATTCCAGGGGCAGTAATTCACCAAGACCTGGTTGGGATCGGCGTACCCCCTACAACATAGATTCCAGTTGTGTCTGACTGAGCTCCCAGTAACAATACGTACTCCCTTCTCGCTCCACACGCTACATAACACTATCCTGACTGGAAGGCTAAGCTATACTAAGACAAGGCAGGCCTTTCAATGAAAACGCTCACTAGAGGTCAGCACTGTTCTACCTGCCCGTCTGCCGGCCTGCTACATGCACTGTGGTGTATGTGGTGTAGCTTTCACTTCCGTCACAAGGTGTGGATGAGGACCACAGACACCGCTGTCAACACCACGTCTTTAGCCGTACAATACCCCCAGACACACAGGAGTCATAGCACTGCCAGACACATGGGAGTCAGTCATAGCACTGCCAGACCACTATGGATCTCACATGACATGGCTGCAGTAGGTAACTGGTGGATTTCCACCGCGCGAGTAATATCCTTCTACTCGGGCTAATTTACTTCATCTGACTTTGCTTTTCCTGTCTAAGATTACAAGCAGGTGAGAGATGCTGACTTCACTGCTTGGGAAACTGCTTGCAGACTCCGGAATCACAAGCTATTTCCCAGGCACTAGACCTCTAGAGAGTTTCAAGCTTACTTAATGCTAGAATAAAAACAGCAAATATGTTCTACTGCCAACTCACTATTGACGTAATACAAATGCGTCGACAAAATTTGTTTCAGGTAATATTTTCATTAATATCTTTAGCCGTCAGGGTCATTCTGTAATTTATTTGTTCATATACAGTATTTAATATGTAAAAAATGTTTTTCTCATTGCTGGAATTAATTAATTATACAATAATTAACATTCACGCATTGCTCATTTTGTGAAAACATTAACAGTACATGACATTCCTAGCTAATAAAAATTCTAAGTCAACAATAATATGAGAATGTTAACCTTCAAGTTATTCACACCTCATTTATATTTGAAATACTCAATTTAATGTTCAATACTTTGCCTAAACGTATAGATTAATTTACACTTAAAAAATTAAACATTATATAGCAATTGGTAGTTTTCTACTGGTTTATGTTTCTTGTACTACCATGTATACATTACCATACCTTAAAATGGAAAATAAAGGATATTATTATTTTGTAAACATTTAATTCCAAAACCATTGATGAATGCACACATGGATAATTTCATAATGTACGAGAAAAAAAATGTAAATAAATATGTAGTTTTATTATTATGGAATTTGTACTTTATTATTTCTTTTTATATTGTAAAGGCATGCAAATTCCCCCCCCCCCCAAAAAAAAGAAGAAGTAAAATAATATAGATAAATACTGTTTCTCAAGTATTATGGAATAGCGCACATAAATAACGCATGCATATAATGCCAGATAATATAGTTTGCCATGTCAGTGGTCAATTAGCATCTTCAGCATGCTTGGCAGAGTCTGCAATCACTGACCAATGAGCAATTACTACAGGCGTGGCCAGCCGCTCATAGTAAACACAGCTGCCTCACCGTGTGTGTGTGTGTGGGTGGAACAGCTGAACAGCATCTCAGACATTCCTGTGTCAAGTAGACTTCATCTGTCATGAATCCCTGCTGGGACTGATATAGCTATGGTTTACAGTGTATGAACTGTGAGGCTGGTAGATATGGTGAATAGTGTATGACCTGAGTGGTGTAGATATCATGTATACTATGAACTATAACTGGTATAAGATATGCTGTGTGTATGAACTGCGAGACTGGGGATGTTCCACTGACCGTCTTGGATGCACATTCTGGACAGACAAGTCCAGGACAACTCATACTGTGAATGGAACAGCCTGTGCAGTCCATTCACAGGAAGTAGAGGGCCACAACAAATATTGTTGCAGTTTGTGTTTGTGATGTCATAAATTTGCTGCTGAATGGGCTACACCACCTCTTCAGAGTGGACAGATTGGACGCGTCTTGGACACACCTGTTCCGTATTCCATTCCATGTCATGGACGTTCACGCTTGTCCTGGAGAGTCAATGGAACACCACCTAGTGTATGACCCGAGTGGTATAGATATCATGTATAGTATGAACTGTAAAGGTTCTTGCACACCAAAGGCGAATTTCACAGCGACAAATTCAGTGATATAAGTTCCGAGATAGAACCTTATCAATTATCTATATGCTTGCACACCGAAAGTGAAATTCCCAACAACAATTTCAATAGAATCTTTTGATGTCGCTGCTGATTGACGAAGCCATACTCCGCTTGTCTTCCTCGTGCGAGGACCTTAAGCTTGGTATAAGATATGCTGTTTGTATGAACTGTGGGACTACATGTAATGCAGCTATGATCCATAGGGATGAACTATGAGTGGGATGTATGAACCTTAAAATGTGAAACAAACAGCTGTGTTATATACACATACATGTACATGAAATAGATATAGGATGAATTTGAACTTTTCATAACTTGATGAATTTCAGTTATTTTCTTGTTATATAGAAGAAATTATGAGCAAAGTATATCTGATTTTTCTGTACATGTCTACGGCACACCTACAATTAACATTTGGGCTTGGCACTAGTCTATCATCTATGCCACAAATGTTATTCTAGTTCAAATAGTCCTGTTCACTATATTATATCCACCATGAACAGTTATGCACACCTAGATTTCTGAGGAATAAGAGAGAAAAATACGGTACAAATCTTCAGTGGCTTCACATAATAATAATCATGATAATAAAATAAAGAACATACAAATCATATATAGAACATACAAATATTCTATATAATATAGTATACCTGTCTAGCAGCAGTTAATAATATCAATACCAATCAAAAGAACTGATATACTATGATACCCCTACCATCTGAACCCTCACCATCTATATATATATATAGTCAGTCTAGTTAGTATAGATTGTGCCTTCACTAGTCAAGCCATACAGATTGCTTACAGATATCGTCTTGCCCAATGGTATATGAATACAATATGAAAAGAAAATTGACAGTTGTAAGATATTTTTGGGTGTTCATGTGAAGGTCATTTCTCTGGATATATTCCTTAAGGCATCTTGTTATCATTATCATACAGCAATAGCAATCTTAATATTTTTTTCAAGGTAGTACTTCATGGTATACACATGCTAGTAATAGATTTAGTATCTCACAATATTTTGTATGCACTCAACAGAGGTCATTGCATTAAAGAGAGTTGGATTGTTTGAAATCCATGAACAAGTTTGTAGAAATCCAACTATTATAACCTAAACTAAAGGCCAATCCTACTGAAATCTCAAACTATATTGTTTCATGTCATGCTCTCATACAATATGAATGTTATGTAGATTTTATTCTGCTTCATTGAACTCTCTCATAAATTAATCAGGCATACATCTATATTCAAATGGCATTCATTGTATTCAGGAGAAAGCGAGATCATTATGTAAAATACCAGTTAAAAATAACATATATTTAGAATTCAATTCCCCACCAAATACCTGTTGACTCTTAATTTATTTTGTTGAGCATAGCTGAGGGCCATGCTACAGATTAAAATCTTCCACCTATATCAGGTAGAACCCTGTTGCTCAGAACATTTGAAACTACAACTGATTGTAAGCCAGACTTTGGCAACCTGCTACAAGGATAAGTTCATTGCACGACAGACTTTTATCGCTACAATACTTGAGAATGTGGTTAGCTAAAACAATAGTCATGCAAACAGACTGATATTTGTAGCGGGTCATTAAATCTTGATACACGATCAATTGTAGCTACTAATGTTCTGACCAACATGACCCACATTACAACCCTAATCTACCGAGATTCAAGGATGTCTTGTAACTGCAAACTATATCAGGGTTCACCATTAACACTCGTCTGGGCGAGTAGGATAACATTTGTTATTTGTATCACTATTCGGGCGAGTACATTTTAAAGTTAGTTTCTATCCCTGTATATTCTCAAACTTGTCCATTATTCATAGTTGGTACATATCTTCTCTGTGGGTACTTTTAATAGCCATTTTATAGGCTTATTCAATTAACAACGCATATACCAGTTGTAAACACACTTACGTCAGTAGTAAGTATAGCCCTGACATTGGAAACTGCCCAAAACAAGGCATTACAATTGCAGTAATACACTCACGTTGGCAAAACTTCAAAAATAGTAGAGCTGATGTAGCCTACTCACTAACTGCACGTAGAAACACGTCATTCTGACAGGGATACAAACAAAAGTATGTTATTAAGCCATTGATATACATGAAGTGTAATTATTATTTTGAAGATTGGCAGAGAATTATCATCTTGGATGTAGCAAATTATATAGTAATAATAATAATAATAATAATAATAATAATAAAATAAATAAAAGTAATAATAATAATAAATAATAATACTAAAAAGAAGAAGAAGAAGATGAAAAGAAGAAGAAGAAGAAAAAAAGAAGATACATGTATTAATATGGCCAAAATATTTCCCTTGTTGAAAGGGTTCGCCTTCTACCAAATGCAAATCCTCAGAAAATGACACAAAAAATACCACTGAAAACAGTTTTCTATGTCATGACAATATTGCATGGAGATTAACGAGTATGACAATTTTGCAGGAGATATAATTCATGACAATAACACATATGGTAAGGGTCACTTGAGGTTAACTGTCATGCCAATGATGCATGACATTCTGTCATGAGAATGACCAATGAGATAAACATTTACAACAACACCGGCATCGCTAAAACAAGAAAGTCACCAGTACTGAAGCCGGATGGCATGAGGACACCACCTCAACACTACATAACCTTTTGCCCAATTATTTCCCTATACTGCTTTCCACAAATGAGATTGGGATTAGTCTAATGGAGCTCATGATCGCGTAATCTCATTAATCCGGCGGTCATTTTTAGAATACATCCCACGTAATTCTCTCGAGGCATTACGTGGTATTTCGACGTTGGTTAATTCTCCGTAGATAATCGTATAACATTGTGAAATATCTGCAGAGTAATCGTAAACGGGAAGCAATGATAGTATACACAAAACAAGGGAGTCAGCAGCTGTGACATTGGAGGTAACACATACATGATCATTGATACTGTGTATTGACACACAGTTATTACAGAGTCACATCACGAGCGGATACAGTTACGTGATAGAGGAATACGTAACTAAACAGATCAATGCAGATTGACGTAATGATTGAAGACTCGATATGTATGCTCAATAAGTCAGAGGAACATTCAACAACAAAATACTCTCATTAGTGCATCAATAGTAAATTGGAAATAATAAGATAAACAATGGACCAGACTTTCTTGTTGGATGTTGTGATTTAGTATTTAAGATTGACATTTGTCTAAATTAAATTAAATTGTCTACTATTGTGGTATATTCATGAAAATCATTCATTGATTTTTAAAGTGATTTTTAAATGTAATTCTCGATTCTATTATTCTCTTTGGTGTACAATGCATTCTCCTGACCCCAAGGTTATGAAACATTTTTGAGTCTGATTTCATGCTCCTCAATTATTTTTTCACAAATCACCATACAAAAATATAACCTTGAGTCCTACAAAGCTGGTTAAAATGCTGACACCATTTGTCTAGTACTGAGAGCATAATTTAACCTTCCACCTTCTGTAGACAACTGAAGGTACCCTAGTACCAAGGAGGGGGGTTGTCATTAATCCAGTAGGGATATGGTGAAAAACACAGCATAAAGTTTTACTAAACAAAAAACATCAAGCAGTGTTCACCCTGATGTTAAAAACCTGCATATTTGACAATGAATCTTGAAGTAATGCATTGAATAGGGTAAAAAATAGTGCTGGTCCCGAGATTGCGAATCCTTTCTGAGTACGATCTCATACTCAACTCAGAATTTTGTTCATGAAACATTATGTTTTTGAGCATAGCACACGAGTTGAGCAAAAAAACGTACTCGGAAAAGTTTCGTAATCTCTGGGGCCTGGTGTGATCATTTCGCTTTGGGTGTCATTCTGACTCCTTAATTTGAAAGCCCATGGTGAAACTCTGATGAAGCAATGCATTCCAAAACATGTCTGTGCATCAGAGTCTAAATCATCATTGAAGCTCCCACAGTGGACACAAGAAACATCCATGTTGCTGGGCAGACTGGCACAGTGGAGCACAGTGCAGCACAGTG
>JAVCKX010082312.1:0-13061 GCA_034780695.1 Lepetodrilus gordensis | reverse complement strand
GAGAGAGAGAGAGAGAGAGAGAGAGAGAGAGAGAGAGAGAGAGAGAGAGAGAGAGAGAGAGAGAGAGAGAGAATCAAACGTACATTCAAATGCATTCATTATGAATATGTATTCTACCATGATGTATGCTCCTTGCTTAATACTTGTCCAATGTTTTCCAATGTAAGTACATACAACTGTGATATAACGTGAACTGCTATGTTTTAGAGGAACACTAGTGTCATGTAATGTGCAGGAATATTAACTTATAACATGTATATGCTATTGTGTCCCAGAGAGTCTACAGGGCGTGCACGAGCGGCGTCTGTTAAAACACCTGTTTGAGAACAGCACCTACCACGTCCTGGAACGTCCTGTTGTGAAGGAGTCCGACCCCATCGACGTCAGCCTCGGTATCATCCTACAGCAGATCATAGATGTGGTACGTACGTCATCATCAACGTCATCAACGTCACCTCCACAGTCATCACTGATTATATACCTAGCTACGTCCGTTAAATATTAATGTGTGTCATTGCTATACTGCTTTAGAATAAACGATAATGCCGTTGCTCGTCCTATTATATGGTCATGATATTATACGGTTGGTGGTCGCTACTGACATTGTTAAAGTTACGTGGTAACAGTAATAATGTATGCATGTGCTTAATAAATGTGTTACAGTGTTACGGTACCTATCTTGGTGGTAGTTGTACATATATGTTCCAATTTCCATGTTTTTTTATTAACAAAGTAATAATTACTCTTAAATTTGGTATATTATTTCTATATACATTATACATTAGAGATATTTGACCATCACAGAATGTTCTTCCATTGTCGTCATAGTGCTACTCAAATGTCTCTCTAATGACACTTCAAACATTTCCGTCCATTGTTTCTATCAAATATTCTATGTCTCAACGTTTTCTCTCCGTTATCATCATATGTCCCACAAATGTCCGCAACGTCTTCAAGTGTCATCAGATGTCATTAAATGTCATTAAATGTTACTCAATGTGTCTCGAAGTTCCTTCAACTGTCCCTCTGATTTCCCAGAAATTTTGATTCAATGTTCTTCCGATGTCTACGGGCTATGGAACGACGTCTCAATCAATTAATGTCTTGGTACTGGTGTACGAACTTAAGGAACCTATATATCCGTCTGAATGATTTCAGATATACTTGGTATTTGGATATCTTAGATATTTGACAATGCCAAGGCATTGGACACTGACATTGGACAACTCCCAGACATTGGACAATACCCAGACATTGCATAATACCCAGACATTGGACAATACTCATGTCCATGCTGAGCACATGTTTATGTGACATATCAGTATACACTGTGGATCTAATTCCTAATTACAGATATGTGGAATATGGGTAAATTAATCTAAATGTGGGGTGCTATTATAGATTTATGGCATCTGCTTTCCTCACCATTGCACATGAAAAGAAGTAGACTGGTTTGTGTAACGTTCTTTGTCATCATGTTCGAGAGTTTGGAACACGAGCATGTACAAGGACAATGGTTGAAGTCTGCGGGTCACGTGTAATTAAGTATTGTTTAACTACCAGTGCATATGCACATGGAATCA
This sequence comes from Lepetodrilus gordensis, assembly GCA_034780695.1. NCBI lineage: Eukaryota > Metazoa > Mollusca > Gastropoda > Lepetellida > Lepetodrilidae > Lepetodrilus > Lepetodrilus gordensis. The sequence goes on along the minus strand of JAVCKX010082312.1, from coordinate 11,478 downwards.
TTGGTAGACTTATACAGATGAGATCACTTGAAGTCATTCACGGCAATCCTCTGATTGGTTGCAGCATCGTTGTCATGCTTTGGCATACGGCAACACTTTCAACAATAGTTTTGTTCTTAAACCACGTAGCCTACATTGCAGGTTACAGATCTACATTTGACTGTACATTTCCTGGTGATCGTGCACGATCAACTTTGACCTATCTCTTATGTATTCTTATTATAATATTCACGCTGATATAGTTTGAACTCTCTGAAACTGTTAATGATGTCAAATACAACACGATCATGTAAACAATAATCCTGCGCTGTTGAAATTATCGAAATCTTAGAGTAATTAATTATGACATGCCCCATATCAGAAATAGCTTGTATCGTGTATACTATATACACAACTAATATCGATAAGGTCTCGCTAAATTAAGCATCTTGTCAGAACAGATGTGTTTTTCTAATAGGATAATATTGTTAAGAATGTTTACTATTTCTGCCTATGTATACATTCGTGTACCGAGTTTTCATGTACATATATCACATGGTTTATGCAGTCTGTCACGTGCTTTGCACCCATCTATCACGTGGTTTACGTCCATATGTCACGTGGTTTACTCTAATCACTCAACTCCTAGTTCCCTCTCAGTACTTGTTCCTAACACCTCTCCCACGAAGAGCCTGTGGTCCTTTCTAGCTGTAATGCCTGTACTTTCTGTCCGACGCATACGCAATTACCAAGGATCAGCACCGCACAGTGTAACTGCGCATGCGTCGCACAGAAATCACAGACATTACCGCTAGAAAGGAGCAGGCCCCAGATCTCTTGAAGCAGACATTCCAGGAATGTAAAACATGCAAGGCGCCTCAACTTAAAAACTAATTTCCGCTTACTAATTGTTCTTTACGACTGTGGTTTTATTCAGTGCCATGCATGTCTCGCTTCCGAAAAGGTTCCAAGGCGTTTTAATTTTACTCTATGCCAATTTTACATGACTAGCATTTCTGTTTACTACATAATATACTAGTATTCCTCGAATATTGATGAAGTTGTTTTTTTATCAGCATTACGTGTACATAATTATATTGTATCTGCGATAAGTTATTTGTAGGAGAAATGGAGGTTCGTCATTTTCATCAAAAAAATATTTATTATGTTTTAACATACATGTCTATTCTTTCGCAAGTTTTACTCTCCTTTTTTTTTAAGATTATTCCAAAAACTGCTTAGAAGGAACCCTTTATACATAATTATCAAACTTTCTCTAACATTCTTCAATCGAAAAGTAAAATATATTTTCATATCGTCTTCTAGGAATATTGCAACAGCTATCTGGATTTCAATGAACACTATTCATACTTTGCTTCCTGATTTATTGTCACTTCATCTCATACATTCTCATTGTGTCGTTTCTGTTTCCACACGGGTGTATTGGCAGGAAGAACGACGGCAAATATTGCAATCAAACTTGTGGTTAAAGGTGGTAAGTGGCGAGTATCTGGACGCCCTGGTACTTCCTGTATAGCTCTATACTCTCTCAGCAGTCTGGCCTGGTATCTCGTGTACTGATCTCTCTCTTCATCAACGTAACTAACAACAGCTTTGTGTTAAATCAGTAGGTTTCTTGTAGTATTAGGCATGGTAACATTTCTCAGTGTGTCAGATATTAATATAATATCTTAGGTAAGCAAAAACAAATGAGATATTATGTACTTACACGTAATTCGAGATGCGCATACATGCGTCATGTTTATATAGGCCTACATACAATCCACGATGGTGATGTTGATTAAGGAATTACGCTTGAGGCGAACGTTACGTTGAGCGTAGAGTTGAGGTCAGTACACCGCACGTCAGTGACCTCTTAGCATGACCTCTATCTGGCACGCGCCCTCTACGGTGACGGCATATGTCTTTACAATGATGGTTGATGGGGAACGTTCTGTCCTGTGTAGTACTAACATAGCATCCGGTAGACGTCACAATTGCCTGCGCAATCACGTCACAATTTGGGAGGAATGGTGTCATTTACACACCAATTAGATTCCAATTCACTAATACCATCATATCAAGGATAAGTAGCGTCGGTTTACAACTGTGTTCCACTAATTTAGATTCAGTGCGAATTTAGAAATTTGAGCTGATTTCTGAAAAGAGATTGATTTCTGAAAAGAGATTGACTGGATCCCAGAATAATAGTATTTTGTTTCCTTCAACCGGAAATATATTTCTGGATGTACTTCATACATGTGTGGTGTGCGGTGATAGGCAAACAGAAGTACTAGGCCTTAGGTTGACTAAAACTCCCGAGAAAATCTTAATACGCCGTTATAAAGGATCGTATCCTTAAATTTCTGTTCGATTCAGAGATGAATCATGTTGTTCAGCATGGTTAACTGGTAATAAATCGGAATGGATGTAAGGTACGTAAAAAAGACAACAGCCATGCACATTTCACCTACACGGTTATCATCAAAATCATTAAACTGGGTACGTCTAAAAATAGAATTAGCTCCACTTATACCTCCTACGCTATATATTGTGTATATTTCTGTATATGGAGGCGACTTTACCAGCTGTTTACCAGTATAACTGTGTGAGTAAATGTTGTCCGTGTAGCCCCTGGACTACGACAAGACTAGAGTACACCATTCTGTAAGTCAATGACGTCAGCATCAGCTTTCAGGAAACGAGACAATTTAAAATGTGAGATGTATTTGGATTTCAGCATTACCTTCACAATCATGCAATTTAGTTCCGAGAATACAGTGCAATGAACCCGCGATTTATAGAGGGTGTATTTCCTGTAATAATAATCAATATCATTAATAGCAAACATAAACCAATCTAATGATGTGTATGGTGATTTGGTCCCTCTTATTTCAACAGGACGAGAAGAACCAAATTGTACATACAAATTTGTGGTTGCAAATGGTAAGTTGTAATATTACTATTGAAAGAAACATTTTAAAGAAATTCGAGCTACATACGTCAGCGTTTATACATTATTCCATTTGAGTCTTTGATTGCTAACAAAATTTGCATGCTACACTTTATTGGTTTCTGTTTGAAGTTTTATTCTTTGATGGATCTGAACAGTCTTGTAATATCAGTCCACTACACAACTACATATCAGTCCACTGCACAACTAAATATTCTGTTGTGTTTGATATTGATTGCATGTTGTTATCAGCACTAAATCCAGTGAACTTCAACGCGGTGGTTGGTTTCTCACTGTATAGTGCACGGTCCACTCACTAGATATGATTTTGCAATTCACATGTGAATGAGAGTTGGTTGAGAGAGACATATGTTTAAAGCCTTTTTCCAGGGTAGAACTCTACATCTATTTCTTTCTAAACGCTTGTGTAGACACTTTTTTCTCTGTTAGCTCCATGTTGATTCAGGACCTCACCCCCACCCACATCCGGCTCCTTCACGACAACCAACACCCACAATCAATTGCATCGTCGTTGTGATGACTATCGATACTGAGAACATTGCTTTTTTTCATTCCAACATTAGACCTTTGAACAATATCTGCTGGCTTCAATTACAGATTCTACTTCTTTGCACTCTGTACGACTATATAAATGTTGAATCTTGTCGTCGTAATGTCAGACACGTATGTTACGTGTTTATATATTGTCAGCTAATTATTTGAAATTCCCATTCAATCGATGACATCACAATGAACAGCAATCTACTCTCTCCAACCCAATCCCAGTCTAAGTAGCCTCAGCGAGGTCCACCACTCTACTTTATCCCCCAATCACTGTCACAGCCCCACTCTCTGTACTGCTTCCACGATGCGAAGCGCAACATCTTCACACAACTAGTTTTAGGTATTTATAAAGAACTATTTACAGGCCAAATACATTCATTAGATTCACGTTGAACCTAGAAAAATATCTGTAATTGGTTACATCTATACTTTGGTGGGAATATTTCAGTAAGCATCCCAATACGTTACAAATATCTGCCCCAGGCTCAATGACTTTTTGAATATTCAATTATGTGATTGCGCATTTCATGTAAAACATTCTTCTAAGATACTGTATAGAAACATGTATTTAAAAGCGTCAACGCCGTATATTACCCGGAATATTTATTGTAAATAACGATTGAATGTTTCTAGAACTGCCCATTCCATGTCGTGTCTGACCTATGTGTTCCCCTCCTAAAGGTATGGCATGATGTCAACCTGCGTTGGGATCCCGCTGACTTCGGAAACGTGTCGTCACTACGTGTCCCGTCCACCCATACGTGGCGACCAGACATCCTCATGTATAACAGGTGAGACCAGACACCCTCATCTATAACAGGTGAAACCAGACATCCTCATGTATAACAGGTGACGTCGCTCGCTAGTACACTGACCTGTTTACTTGTATTCCCGCTCACTGAACCTGATTCTTATCTGACATGTAATATTTCTCATAGGTTTTTCTTTTGGTGAATATGTCCTGCACGCAATCTAGGACTTAGTCTGCTATATTGCTGGAGTTAATGATTTAATGATATAACAGTGATGATGATTTAGTGATATTGTTTCATTGGCTACCCAGTGGTAAGTGCATTTTGCTTGTTAACCTTCCCCCGGCCCGAGGCTACTGAAGATGCCCTATGGTTTTACTAATAAATCCAACAGGAAGAGCGCCAACTTGGTGTAGCAGTACATTGGCCTCGGGGTCACTAAATTGTTTCCTACACTGGTTTCAAAATCATTGCAATTTTGATAATCTCTCCACAAATCACTATGATCTCCACCTTTGGCCTTATCATCAAGAGCTTACTGTCAACTGTCTGATTCGTCTGGGAAAGTACAGTTTTACCATTGATTCTCGATATGCCCGAGAAAGGTGCAGTCGAATATGAGCAGCTGGTTCTATCATTGCCAATCAGCATTGACCTACGTCTATAACATCATCATCGAATCCCAGCTATTATGACTACACTTAACCTCCGTTAAATATTATAGTTGGAGATTACTTATAATTGTAGTCATAATGGGCGGGGTTTCGAGGATGCCGAGAGCTACACATATTACCTATACGTCTACATGTATTACTATGTTGTAGCGCGGACGAGAAGTTTGACGGCACATTCCACACTAACGTCATCCTGTACAGTGACGGCAAGTGTCTATGGGTGCCACCGGGGATGTTCAAGAGTACGTGTCAGATAGACATCACGTGGTTTCCGTTCGATGACCAGAAGTGTGACCTGAAGTTCGGGTCGTGGACTCATGATGGCCGTCTGCTCAACCTGACGGCGGACATCGAGACCGGAGGGGACATCTCAAACTTCATCAGGAACGGAGAGTGGGAACTCATTGGTGGGTCCAGTTGAGCTATATCAGGGACAGACAGTCTAATGTTAATAAAGTCTAATAAAGCCATGTTAAATTGGAAGACTTAAGGTACCAACACACCGGAGGCGAGCGAAATATCTCGTCGCCAATCAGCGTCGACATCGACATCCAAAAATTCTGTCGAAATTTGACGTTGCGAATTTCGCTTTTGGTGTGCAAGCATATAGATACATGATAAAGTTCTATCTCAGAAAGTACATCACAGATTTTGTCGCTGCGAAATTCGCCTCCGGTGTGCAATAACCTTGACATTGTACTTATCTTGTCATGCTATAGTGTGTGTATACATGCGGGTGAACCTGCTTATAGCTATATTCTCCCACCACCAACACGATGAAGACAAATAATAATAGGATCAATAAATATGATTACATGCCAATGTAAATGTCACATGGATCTGTAGTGAAACCTGTGTAATACACGTGTCTTCCGGCTATCCTAACCATACACGCACGTTCTACACAATAGCATACTCAAACTATAGTATCATTATAAAACTTCAAAGTTTTCTCTACTTCTTTGTCCTTGGAAGGAGTACGCCACTTTGTAGTTACGTATCAATACACGTTCTAGAGATTGCTAAGCGGAGGATCTTGGCACACTTTCCTGAAGCTCTCATGCTCACTTCTGGACCATAGTACTCGCGTGTCTATCTACTTGTATCACTGATGGACACATGATGACTATGGTCTGGTAGTGTATGGCATGGTTGTCTATTGTCTTGTAGTGGATCTGAACGCTTCATGCAAAGTTGCACTGACCGGCGTTTCACGAATGTGTTGTACGGGTAATGAGGGCGTAAGTCTAGATCTACGTCATTTACTTCTCTAGTAAATTATCAACGTAGGCCTTGGCTTACGGCTGGATGATCGCATCCTGAAACAGAGGCCTAACGACAATATCTGTTTCCCCAGGTGTACCCGTGATCAGGAACGTCTTAGCGTACGAGTGTTGTCCTGAGTTCTACATCGACCTGACCTTCACCATCCACATGCGACGTCGCACCCTCTACTACGGCTTCAACATCATCATCCCGTGTGTCCTCATTTCGTCCATGTCGCTGCTTCTCTTCATACTTCCGCCGGACGCCGGAGAGAAAATATCTCTAGGTCTGATTAGGAAGCCATACTATAATATGTTGAATTCTAAAACTGTGATAACACATACTGTAAAAGTGGAGAAAGAATACTGCAGTACCCACTGATGAGTTGAAACCATGAATTGCCACTGTAATCCCACATCGGGCGCCATTGTAACATGACCATATTTAATTATCCTGGCATTAGAAATAATTTTGATTAGATTGTATCCAACATTTTATGGACATATAAGTGGTAGACTAGTTACTAGTAGGATAATTTCATATTACACTTTGTGAGAAACGTGTTCTGTTGTTGACATGACTCCTTCACATGTATAGATGTGTCTTCATGGTCACTTTTGCATGTCCACAATGCTGCAGGTGTGACGATATTGCTGTCACTGATGGTGTTCCTACTACTGGTGGCTGAGACGATGCCGCCGACGTCAGACGCGCTTCCACTCATTGGTGAGAATATATAGTTAACCTCTGACCCCACTGTTAACCTGAATACACCAGACTTCCGGTCTAGGAGAAGCTCACATTAGTTGAGGTCATAGACAGCAACTGGCGTTTTAATATGGGCATGGACACGTCAGTGCTAGTCAGAGATCCTTATAACTTTCCAAATCGGGCCATGACTAGTATTTTATTAATTCTAATCAGGATATCGAAAATGAAAGTTACGTAAAAAAATCCCGCAGATATCGAAAATGAAAATTACGACAAGGAATCCCGCTAGAAGCCTAAACATGAAGCAGGCGTATACTCACCAAGCCTATCATCGTATTATATCAATTGTATATTCGATCAACAACTAACGTTGCAAAGCATCCATGATTGATAGTGTATAATTTTTAAAAATACGTCTGACAATGCTAAACTTAGATCTGTGAGTTGCTCTATTCAATGACTTTTCTGTGTGTTTCAGGTATCTACTTCGCGTGCATCATGTTCATGTGTTCGTTGTCGGTGCTGTGTACGGTACTCGTGCTCAACCTGCATCATCGCTCCCCAGACACCCACATCATGCCCACCTGGGTACGTCATCATTGCCATAGATGCCCAGCATGTCATCATACACGTCACCATACACGTCACCATACACGTCACCGTACACATGCTCAGTTAAATAATCATATTTACAAAAATAAATATCGAGTTGTCCAACGCAGGTAACTTGTGTGTAGTAGCATGTGTCAAACACAACTCCGTGATCATGGTATCTGATATAGATCTACTTGAACTTCGAGGTATTGGCTTGATATCTTCTTGGCGTCTTCAATTTGTACAGAGCGATTGATGGAGTGCTTCGAAGTCGACGCTTTTGATTGTACATACATGGCATTACTTCTTTTTATATATTTTATGAATGCTTCATATATGCTTATAGCTAGGTATAGTTTATATTAAATGCTTCCGAATTGGTTTCCAGATACGCTGTTTGATCTGTGGATGGTTAGCGTGGATACTGCGCATGAGCAGACCTGGCCAAGACCCGCTGACGTCTCGTCGTGTCGCAGCCCGTCGCGCGAAACTTTACGACGTCAAATTGGAGGATAAGTCCAAGTCGCTGATGGCGAATGTCCTAGAGATGGACGACGACCTCAGAGTCATCAGCAACGGGCTGCCGGTCAAAGTGGAGGACGCCGTGCAGTACAACGGCGTCAGGTACGAGATCGTCTCCATCCTGAAGGAGCTCAGGAAGATTACGTTAAAGTTAAAGAAGAACGATGACGATACTGACATGCGAAATGAGTGGAAGTTTGCCGCCATGGTGATGGACCGTCTGTGCTTCATCTTCTGCGTGAGTCTCACTGTGGGGTCTACAGCTTGCATTCTAGGATCTGCTCCTCATCTGGTGGCTTGAACCTGAACCAACTCCCAGCCAGAGTCCACTTCTCCCGACTTAACATAACTCCCCATTGCTAGAATTGCTAGCCCCGTCTACTCTGGATACCGTTAGCATCGTCCTCATATTGTGGATGTAACTGAAATGTCTTATTATTGTCTGCAAAAACAGCATATGTCATAGGGCCTACTTGTTAAACCACGTGTACAATACCACGGCAACGAGGAACACAGGCTAGACTGTCCATGTGGGCATCCGTGATGTGATGATCCAAGAGATATCAGTGGTCACGATAAAGAGTACAGTTTAGCAGTGTCAGTCAGTTTTGTATACGGATTAATTGCACAAATCATAGTCAGCGCATGAGAAGAGGATACTGTATATATTCTACATCAATGAAGACCTCCATGGGTGACGCTATAGTTCTCTTGTAAACAAACTTCGTTACCAAACTGTAGGAGACGTTTATGACGAACGTTTAGTCGGTCAAACTCATATCTGATAGTGAATCCGGCGTCTGTCGTCATGGTGATCTGTGCCATGCTTCTGGAGCAGATGAGGCGGGACTATCTTAGTGTTATATTGGGACTGCCTGAGTTATATTGGGTGTAGATTGACTAGGATCCGTGTATATGTGTTTACGTTGTGTCATGTCACACAGCTGAATGACTTAGAATACTGCCTGGACTCGTCTTCAGTTTGTCTGAGCTGTTCCTCAAGTTCTGCAAGCATCTACCATCACATATAGCCCTCAAGAAGGAAATCAATTTGCACGTCATGCTTCCAACGTATACCTTGCCAGTTCATCAACAAAGAGACGACAAACTAATATACATGTATATAGTAGACTCATATTATCCATATCCATATTTGTTCTGTACTGGTTATCGTCATCACCATCGGAAGTAACGGTTATATGTTCATTCAATGTGGTGGAAGACTCCGCATGATGAGCTCAGTATATATAACACAGTTGTCCTCCGAAGAGTAATCAATGATAAAATATCCATGTCTGCTAATTGATGGTTATGGCTCGCTGCACTGTTTGGGAAATTAGTTCTACACTAACCTGATAGAAGGTTATGTCTATACAACAGATTTTTCTCCTTGATGCTTTAGAATGCACGTAATAGTTTGCGACATATCGTTACTTGTTTTGGTATTGTCGCTTCGTGTTGTAAATACATCACCTTCTGCAAAATATTCTTCGTATTTTGTAAAATACATCCTTTTAACACCTTTGATGCGTTTGTTCTATTATTTTCTTGGCGTCTTGGGGTGCACGTGAAAAGTTATTGATTGTAAATAGCAGTACGATTGGTAGAACATAATGGTAGACGTAATGGCGTCTGGGTGGTATTGTCTTTACTGAGTATATCTTGAGTATATCTTCCTACTGACCAGCATCTAACAGAAGATGCTTGGTACGGATCGTAAGTTGTGTTCATCGTTCTTCTACACTACAGCCACAACTTCAGACTGATTGATGGCACACGAATTTAACATGGTGTATGACATACCACCTCAGTAACTCTGGCAGCAATAGCTTATGAAGCGTTGGGTTCATTTTATGTGCGCTTCTTCATACGTTCCTGATAGTAACACACTAAAATATTGAACCATTATCGCCTATTAGAACACATTCACTCCACAGAGTCCGTTTACAAAGTAAACGGGAGCAAATTGAAGAGTTGCCGCCATCGTCGCTATTGATAGAGCATTATATATAACCTTGAACATGATTGCGGGAGCTCAATACCGGCATTTATAATCCGGAGATCATCGTGTTGCTACGTTATTATCATTATGCCTACATTAGTAATTTATTTTAACAAACTCCATATCATTCTATCATATTATATAATAGTATGTTATCATTTAGGCATAACATATAATCGTGTCATATTTCCATGAGTGAATACTACCTCATTGACCGCAAGTTATGTTAAGCACAAATGGTAGGCTTGCTATACGTCCATATACATATTTTCTATAGGAATCTACGATAGCTTCGCCTTGTTTGTGAATGGAGTACGATGCATTCTTTACATAGTCATAGTGAATGTAATGGACTAGTCTTGTTAATATGCACATGATCAACACGTATATCGTGTGTAGTTTTCATACGAACTTGTACAATCAGTATTCTAACTAGTGTACCTTTAAATACGAGTATTCTTTTTCCAAACATCTCAGAACAATTGACTATTTCCTAAAATAAACTGCAAACAACCGAACTAAGAAATGTGTTAGGTTCGTTTAGGAAATTGTTGATAGACTGGATTGCAGAGTATTCTCCCTTTGAACTCCGTGCGAAAGGGGGACTATAAACAGTGGAAGCATTCCGAATTGTAAAAAGTTAGGAAAAAAATACGCAATTGCTTCACTTACTTCATACTGTCTGAAATAAAAGCGAGATTATGTGGGAATAAAGCATACTGAAGTAATATGTGTACGTTAATCCTACTACGATTATGAATTAGTGATGCATCTTAGCATCAGCTGTGTCTAACCTTCTGGGTGCCCTTTCACAATAGGCCCATAGCACTGTATAATACTATTTGCTGATAACTAAGAGCGTATTCGTTTCATCACTCGACCAACCATAGGGTGACGGGAATTAGCCAATGATCTAACACTCATCACGCGACAGTCACCCTAGGGTTGGTCGAATAATCCGAAACGAATACGCTCATACACACTGCACAGAGAGCGTTGTGGTCTCTTAGCGGATAAGAGAGTTTTGTGAAAGGACACCCTAACAGCAACACAGAGCACTGAGCCTCATTACTGTTACACTTGGATAGGTTCCATTACTTCCAGGCCTACGTTCAAGACTATTGAACCAATAGTAGGCTACAATGCTCTCCCAACACGGCATACTCACCATAAATACTTCGAGTCCTCTGTAACATAGTGTTCTCATAATAGAGCACTAGGATTGGCTTACAGCTATTTTATAGATAGCTTGTTTAGAAAGCGGACGCTGATGCAACCGGAAGTTGACTGTTTGATTGTTTGATATTCTAGAAGCATCAGTTTTACATAAATTGATTCAAATTTACAAACCAAAATGTAAATGGACCTGTAGGTATTGCACAATCAAATACTTGTCCATAGGCCACAATGGTAGCGTTTGGATTGATGTAATCTTTAGGAAGGAAAGCACAATACCTGACC
>JAVCKX010082311.1:0-12365 GCA_034780695.1 Lepetodrilus gordensis | reverse complement strand
CCTGGTGGAATGTCTGAACAGTCAAGCAGAGAGTCACTGCCCTGGTAGAATGTCAGAACAGTCAAGCAGAGAGTCACGCCCTGGTGGAATGTCTGAACAGTCAAGCAGAGAGTCACTGCCCTGGTGGAATGTCTGAACAGTCAAGCAGTGAGTGACTGCTCTATTGGAATGTCTGAACAGTCAAGCAGATATTCACTGCCCTAGTGGAACATCTGAACAGTCAACCAGAGAGTCACTGCCCTGGTGGAACATCTGAACAGTCAAGCAGAGATTCACTGCCCTGGTAGAATGTCTGAACAGTCAAGAAGACAGTGACTGCCCTGGTTAGAGTCAATATTGTAGATGCCTGGGTTATGTAACAGCCTTACAGGGGGAGGGGTAGTGATTACAGGGGCAATGTTACAGGGGATCATCATAAACTGTGTGAGAGAGATGACAGCCACAGTGTATATCTGATACTGCTGACAGCTGTGATGCAGAACACAGATACAAGTCTGGTTTAGCAGGTCAAATGGAGGTCAAGCTCCAGAAATTGAAGACAAATAAGAGAAGAAATATGTTATGTTAAGATGTATGTGTTGTAATGTATTATCTTACTGTACACCTACTAGTTGTAATGTACTGGTTATACTGTATATTTAGGCATGGTATGTACTTAGGTATATTGTAAACATAAATTTATTGTGCCATTTATTTTATTTCATGGAATATGTTAGTCAGTGTCACGTCTTGTTCTCATGCAAATAATTCAAAATATCACCCTAGAGCAGATAAGTAAGTAAAGCATTTCAGAGGCTCCTCTCATATAAATATAATACCAATCAATATAATTAGAAAATAAGTGTATGGTGTTTTGTTATTGAAATACGACAATGGCAAATTTGATTTGAACCTGACCCGCACTCACAGTGCACAGTAATCTCCCCTTGTTTATTATTAATGTTATTTCTCATTTAATACTACATTTCTTTATAAATATCTGGCCAGAATACACTCAAACTTCATCTAGTGTCTTCAGGTCCGCTGGATTCCTGACTATAATCATGATAATACAAGTCTTTTGAAAACACCCCTTATGATGCTTATATTACAAGTTCTTTCAGCATTTTTTCAACAGTTCCTACATTACAGTAGATAATCGATGTCTATTCAGGGAGAGAGGTTGCTAGAAAAATGTCTGTTCATGTGGTGAAAATGAGAAATGATCAAAATAAATGAGTACAGTCTCTTTGTGTGGAGAAGAACCTACAGCTCACGGATTACAACATATGATCTGGCGGCATTGAAAACGGGTTAATTTTGGTGAATGTGATCACGACGGCATGACGACCACAGACAGACGCTCACATGAGTGGAATCCAGGTAGGACATTCATAGCTGGGCCTGCCGAGCCCATAAACATGTGAGTGAATCAACCCTGATCAATGAACAGTACAACCCTGACCCCAACCCATGACCCACATCTCAATAGGCACGGCAATATCTTATACCAATCTAATGTGGCACCCATGTCTGCAATTCACTGTGGTGCCCTCCCTGACACTATATTATGTATACAGCAAGACAAATACCTCACTGACACTACATTATGTATACAACACTACTATTACCTTGAGTACCTTCGTTTCTGACACTACATTACATATATACGACACAATACCTCTGTCCCGCATGGTACATAATGCATACAAGAAGACGTCAGATGTGAAATCGCCTCTGTTCCTGTTGATAGTATAGCATGTATAGTGTATATCCAAGATGTAATCCCTCAAGAACCTCTGTTCCAAACAGTACATTGTGTATACAATTACAAAATGTAACATCTGAATTATTGTGTTACATCTGAAATATTGCCATTCCTGAGTGAATGCATGTGTGAGTGCAGTGAGTGAGTGAGTGGGTGGGTGAGTGAGTTATTGTCTTACATTGGAATCTTACACCCACATGCAACAAATACATACAAGTGTATACAACAAAAACTAAAGTACATCTGTCCCAGATAATACTATGAATACGACACCTAACACCATGAATATAGAAACAAACAAAAACATAGCGTAATGTGCACCGTGTTATTCAAAATTGAGGCAATTTGAAAGAATTCTCAATTTCATTTACCACGACACACACAGATCAGCGGGGAGGATTCACCATGGATCTAGAGGGACTAACGATGTCAGGCAAACTTCATTCTTGTATAATTGCCTAGCAATACAACTTAGTGCAAGGAAGCAAAAACTGGTGAATGTCAGAGGTTTAGCCCTGCGTTCTTATAGCCAGATAGCACTGCGAGATGGAGAGAATTCAATCAATTCTTGTAAATGGTGACAGACAGTCGCTAGATTTTCATCCAGAGTTTTTGTCTGCATAGCTTCTATTTGTAGGGATTCGGTGTGATCGATGATGGACGACAAACACAAACATGGGAAGTGGTGTCGACCTTGGGAGGACCTGCTCTTAATATATGTTCCGTAGCCAGATCAGGTGTAGCCAGTTCAGATGTAGCCAGATCAGATGTAGCCAGTTCAGATGTAGCCAGATCAGATGTAGCCAGTTCAGATGTAGCTAGCTCAGATGTAGCCACATCAGATGTAACCAGAGAAGATGTAGCCAGATCAGATGGCCTCAAACACAGTAGTAATTACATACTATATCGGAATGTCATAAGGTGACCCATCACAATAATTATTTCTGTACAAATTGCAGATAAATCAGATAATAGCTTTTCAACAAGCACAGTTTCTAATTCATCATGAACAAAATAGTTATGATGAATTAGATACATGTGTATCTAATTCATCATAATCATTTTTTAATAGTCATCATAATCATGATCTGATGATAGTGATTGTATCATTGCAATGATTTGTCATGGTCATCAATTAAGACAATATGAGATGACAACAGTGATTTCATGGTCATGTGAGATGCTAGCATAATACTTGTGAATTAAAAATAATTATCAACATTTCTCTTTCCATTATACCCAGGATATTTGTCAAACATGAAACTTTTCATGAAATATTGGAAAACTGTCTGACTTTGTCTGGAAAGACTGATCTGAATGAAATCCATACAACATTCAACCTCTGATCCTCAGATTATGTTCATGTTAAGACTAATTGTCCTAGCATCCTAGTGATAGCCCTCAGCATGTAGGACAAACACCCTGCTAAATAGTTGAAGCATCAGTTGACAAACAGGCTTAACTAGAAAAAGCATATCCACTGAACATTGGAGCAGAACATAAACAACGCCAGTGTCATCGTATTCTTTCCTCAGAGTCGATTTCCAGCAATCAGAAAACACCTCCAAATATTAGACCATTATCACGATTATGCAAAGACACATCCTTATTAGAACTAGTTCCTGGATAAGATTCCTCCCAGCCCAGTTCCATTGAGTGTTATTATAGAAATATTAAGTCGTCGGATATTAAGAAGTCGTAAAGCCGTAGCACTCAATCTGAATGAATAATCCCATATCGGTGTTAATTTTACGTGACTAACTACCGGCTTGGCTGTGATTGGTCGGTGCTGGCATCGGGTTGTCTGTGGTGCCATGAAGTCTGAGAGAGACAATGGTCTGGGGAGGCGACTGACTGGATGAATGGCTACCGGGTCCGACTACCAGGTCTGCCCAGCTGTTTGAGAGACAGTCAGGACACGTAGCTAGCGGATTCTGTCACATCTGTCAATGGCTACCAGGGCCGGTGTCTCATCATGGTACTTGCTTACCTTCATGAAAACGCTGTTTTGTGTTTAAGTAACATTTAGCAGATCAATAAGCACATCTGGGAATTTGCAGATGTCGTGATATCAAATTGAATTTTGGTTCAAAGAAAATAATATCAATACTGCCCAAGACAACAAAGCAATGAACAAAAGAAAACAAAAATACAAAGATTAATAAATAATTGCATAGTAACTGTATAGATCAGCCCAATGGATACTCCTACAACACACATTGATGTAACTCTGTTATTATTTCTGTCACATCGAATAAATTCTTAGGAGAACAATCTACCATTAAATGGACGATGATTGGCTAATTACCAAATTACTGCTCATAATGCAAGCGTTATTTACCCAGCTAACAAACAAATTACCACACACGCACACACACACATACTCACACACATACACACACACACATACACACATACACACATATATATATATATATACACACACACACACACACACATATATATACACACACACACACACATATATATATATATATATATATACACACACACACACACACATATACACACACACACACAACATGCAAAAGAGCCCTCTTTCTCTCTTACACACACAACATGCACAAAAGCTATCACACAAACAAACATTGTATAAACTCTGAAAATAACTTTTGGGTACATATTTTTCCTGGGTTTCCACAAGGTACATAGTATTGCTAAATGACTGAGTCTGTGTTTAGTTTACGGATTCCAAAATTTGAAATCTTTTAAATACGTTTGTTGTTTCTATGGTTACCATTGTCTGACAGCATTGATCTCAGTTGTATTATTGATTTCACTCCTCAATAAACCAATTCAAGATCTCACTGCTAACAAACTTAAATTTTATAAAATTTAGAAGTAAGTCCGAAGTAATTTCTCTAGTTTCCAATGCTTCCAACAACTCAGATTGACACCAAGGAAAGCAACAAATCAAGGTTTAGATGCCTTCAAGCAATTTGCAGCCACATAGTTGGGAATCTACTACAACTATTCAAGCGCTCTCTAATCATTCTAATCAGGTTAATAATTAAATGCAAGACAACAATAAAAGTCAAATTACGCTAAAGGAGATATCCGACCACAATACAACATTAATGCCAGTATAATCCTGGCATGCTCCAGTGGATCGGTGGTATAAAGCCGGGATTTACCGCAGCATACTGGCTGTTGATCAGGTTGTAGCTCTGAGAGTACGTCTTTGTTCAGCATGTACCAGTGTTACAGAGACGCCTGTCTACAGATAGGAAGCAGCTATGTTGAAACTCGTGACAAGGGAAGCAGAAAATTCGACTTGTTGAATTATTGATGATTGATGAGCCGCCACCTAGTCAGTTGATTAACCGTTGTCTTAGTGTCACACACCAATGTAGACGGCATACACAGAGCTCACACATAGCTCACACACCGCCTCACACCACTAGGACGTTCTCACACATATGGTGCATGTGGGCAATGTACCAAGTTACCCCCACTCTCCCCTTCCCCCACCATCCCCATCCCCCACCATCCCCCTCCACCACCATCCCCCTCCACCCAACCCAATACAGTATCACAAACAGATTTATTACAAAGCCATTAAACAAAATCATATTTAAAATGTTTATTCAGGGTTGATTGCTGTACGAATAAACACTGGTTTAATTTTAGTAATACCGCTAGTAATATTCTTGCTTGGCATGTTAAACTAAAATGTCCACATGCCCATGAATGACCTATATTTATACCTAAATTTTATTATTGCTTTATATGTTTATTTGTATTCATAGTAACGATGGCAACCTTGACAAGTGACTTTTTTAAACATTGATGTTCAAGTGATGTTGTTTCCCTGCAATGCTTGTCAATTAAAGTGCCAGTCTATAAAGTGTCCTTTAATAAGCATAGCGCATGCATCAATTGGTCGGCCAATGAAACACAGTCTTTATTGCAAACACTTTAAGCCATGGATCTATTGTCCTGTAAACTACTCCAGACATTGACTGTTTACTGACGTTCACCTTCAGACTACTTCCAACATGACCAGAAGATGACAAAGAACTTCACGTGACCCATCACAGACTTGACACAGGGAGCATACAGTTGATTTTGCTGACTGACCTGTACCATAGACTGCATGTAGGAAAACACAGAACTTGTACACATCTAAACAATCTAATATTACTGAGTCGAGGGTTAAACATTGTTAAACTAAAAGTGGAAAATTAAGAAAAAATAAAATCGCGGATAAAACTCATACAGTATTGCCATGGTTACTAGGATAAAGTCAAGAACCCAGCATGAAGCTAAAACTGAACATCAAATACTAAACAAATAATATGTACATCTAACAAATACTGAACAAATAAATGTCTATTTTAGCCAAATGCCTATTTCATGTTCAGTAAATACGTTTGCTTCTAGAATCTTCCACCAAATCTTAAAATAATTGGCTTTGAATTGTGCATTCAACAACAACAAAATTAATTCACACCTTTGAACTCAAAATGCAAGAAAAGGTCTCACAGTGTAACACATTTAAATTGGACTTGTCAGAAGAAATCAATGCAGCTGAACAGGTTAGCCAGTTAAAATTAAGTGTCAGGGTTTGAAAATTTGTATGGCAATATTTTTTCACTTTTCCTGCAATATAACATATTGATTTGTAACTAAGATGAGTTTCTGGTATCTGTATAAACATATATGTTGTATTAACACAGTCAAATATCTAATCTTTCATTTAGGAATGTGAAATTGTTTCTGGTAGCTTTTTACACATATCAAGTGCTGCATATCTTGCAAAATAGTGTGGGTGCCTTGAGATAATTAGTTTACTCACCAATGGCATGTGCCATTTGAATCAGTAATAAAGGTTTGCTAATCAATACAAATAGAATTTCTATGCCCAAGATCCATTTTGCCCACAGAATAGCAATACAAGTTAACAGAAATGTATGTTTTCATTGCATGCAGAACATATAAGAATGTAAATATTTAATATTTCACTTTCCCATTTACAAATTATATTGATTCCCTGAATGTCATATTCCAATTTGTGTTGTGCAATGACCACATTCACACGTACAGTCACAAGTTCAGAAAGTCAGAAAGTCGGTCATGATACAGAGCAGTCCAAGTCTAGGAGGGAGTTCCTCCTACAGTGGGGGAGTCTAGGAAAGTCCTACAACATCTCTCAACACCCATATTAATTTTACTACTGACACATTTTACTGCAGACAGATTGTAAAATATTGTGGGAATTCTGTGATTTTGACATCCTAGCCTTGGTTGCAACACTGGCATCTTCCATTTGTGATCATGGTGAGATAAATAGCAGAGCACATTCACTGAACGTCTTGTATCATGACCAGCCTGTGCCTTCCTGTATGAAACAGTACAACTCTATGTAATGGTAATAGCAGATTCAAGCTCAGCACTGGTTGTCTATGGCTATGGTAAGAGCTTCAACACACAACTTGTGGTCCATGGTTATGGTTGGATTTGAGGTTGCCTTTAAAACTAAAGCTGTTTCCTACAGGATAGCCCAGGATGTCAGGAATTTGGTAGTAGTACAAATATCTATTAATAGCAGTCTCTAGCCTCTTGGAGGGAGAGAAGCAATCACTTCCACTTACACACAACCTGTCCTTACTCTGAGATTAGTCACTCACACAGCCATAACAACTGATAACCGATAACCGAGAACATCCAGTAGCAATGGTAGCCAGTAGTTCATCATCTGTTCAGCAAACAATCTAACTTTGACAATGTGGAACAATTTGGTAGTGGTAATACAATAAGGCATACTTTAAAAGAGATACTGTTTCACTATAGGAAATTAACTGGAGGATAGGAAGTATTCAGAAATATTGGTACTGGAACTATTGAGGAGGTTGTGATGATCTAGCATGTCTAGTCTCTGCCAACGGCTGGCATGTCATCCAGCATACATCATCTCTAACATGCTAAATGATACTCTATTCCCATTATGTTGATCTCTGTATTGCATTTCTAGGAACTGGATCTCTACATGAAGTATTGCACCATTCCGTATCATCTCTCAACATTAATGATTAGGATACGGATACCACGATTGATAATTAGGATACGGACACCATGACTGATAATTAGGATATGGATACCATGATTTATGATTAGGATATGGATACCATGATTGATAATTAGGATATGGATACCATGATTTATGATTATGATATGGATACCATGATTGATAATTAGAATATGGATACCATGATTAATTAGGATATGGATACCATGATTTATGATTAGGATAAGGATACCATGATTAATAATTAGGATATGGATACCATGATTTATGATTAGGATACAAATACCACTATTGATGATTATGATACAGACTACCAACTATATCCACATCCTGTTATATCGTGACACAAACCGAAATGCTACAACTAACAGTAAACAACGCTTATTTTCATCTTATGATGAAAGTATGTGACATCGGAATCAGCGGTATACATAGACTTGACTGTCACTACGATGTACTTCACTGACGGTTATCTCCCTTTGTGCTGTAATTAGCGAGTAATGAGCATGACAATGAGATATAGATTGCTGTACGGTACCATTACCTTGGTTACAAGAACGTCACGTAACACACGTAGTGCCAGAAGAATTGTGTAAATATACCATCATGTCTTCTGAGTTATCTCCATCTTTGAGATCTTTTAACTCTGTCTGGAAAACCCATTTGTTCCTACTTTCTATAAACTTGTGTTTGTAGTGCTATGAGCATGCACCCGTGGGTGGAAATGATGTCATATAAATGTCTGTCTTAAATAATCGGTAATAAATATATGTACCAAGATCACTTCCTTGTAACACGATTGCCCCTAACATGGCTAACCTAGCAGGTGCTGAAATGTTTTTCGATTCACGTGTTCGGAGTTTAAACTGTTTTCCAAACACAAGGATGTATCTTCCTCATGTTCGTCCATGTCTGACAAAGACGGAGCATGGTTCTTCTTCTGTCTTCACTGGGTAAACACAACAGGAAATACCTCGAAGCAGAACCCCAGAACTACAGTATCCTGTCCACCCTTGCATGAAGTTCTTATATCCAGTACAAGACCGTAACCCTCTCATAACTCTCGTAAGAGGTCTTGTATGTGTATATAGTGATGGAAACCATGTACAAAGGGTTACTCTCCCACACAGTTTAAAAGAGAGCTTCATGAAAGGAGAAAGGAGGGGATGCAGGAATTGACACTGGCACTGAATAATGACTCTGTGCTAGCTATTTTGATTGAAATACAAAACATTCCAATATTAGGTACAATGAGGCAGGAATACTTGTAACCACGGAAACCAATCTATTTTTCCAAACGCGTGTCAAGACAGCTAAACCAACATGGATGTATTACAAGAAATGGTACAGTTGTAAAAGAGTATACCATATGTAATGATATATGCCTACAATAGCTTAATGCAATATGCCATGTGTGCTCCACCCTTGTGGTAAAGGTACTTACCCCACTTGGCGTGCAATGATATGACCGATACTATGCTGACACTGGTGTAAAACACCGAGATGAAACCAAGTCCAAAACATTTCTGGTGATACATTCTTTCTGATGAACACAAACCTACATACTATTTGACTTAATAGGCCCATGCACAGTGATGTAGGACATACTTTATTACATATGCACCGAATGGCACTTGGAACACTGGTCAAAGAACAATTGTAGTAAAATGCTAAATCATGTAACGCTACAAACACTCCCATTCAGTGTTGTATGACCCCACACTGACTTATCTGTGTGCTACAACACAGACACTCTTGTCTAACAGTACCAGAAATCAGTGGCAACGATCAGCCAGTCAGCCATGACAGACTATAGCACAGACTTGGGACAGACTTGGGGCAGGGACATACTTGGGACAGACAGCGGACAAACCATAATCCTGATCAAACCAATGCATATAGATATTGTATTGACAAGCCCTGATAAAATCCATATACAGATATTGTATTGACTAGCCTTGATCAAATCTGTATCATATTGACTATCCATGATTAAATCTGTGTATTGACCATGTTGACATTTGTACCCATTAACCCTGATCAAACCCATAGACAGACATTGCATCAACTCACCCTGTTGCTCGTTGCTCAAACCCTTGTAGTACTACAACAGTTGAATGCCAATTATAGGGACTCAATTTATATTGACACACTACATTGGACTATTGTAGCACTTTTGAGCCACAGGCGCCTGATCAAACCAATACCAAATTTTCATTATTCTTTTTTGTTTTAACTATGTTCAAACTAGTGTACAGCTATCATTGTACCAACTCTGATAAAACAATCTTGGCCTGATCAAACCAGAATGTAAAGACATTGAAGAAGCAATCCGTGGTCATGTACGTGTATTTACTACAAGTATCTGACAATGGCAGCAGGGAGGTTGCAGTACCCACTCCCCACACTGACGACCATCTGGTGTAGGTATGTACACAGGCGCCAGTGGAAACAGGATATATCTCCAGCACTACGTGTATCTGTCTGCCTCAAGACCCTGGTCCCTCTCACACTGACATCAACAGCTCTGGGATGTCATCTGCAACTACCCACGCCATGCATCACAACATCAACACTGATGCGCTCCGCATGTGTATGATATAATGAATACAACATTTATTATCATTTTCATGAACGGAAAGGAGACTAAAATCTTCAGCACAATCTGCTGTTGAGCAACTTCATAGTATGAAGGAGTCTGACCACATATTTCGTTGTCTACCACACACAGGCGACAGTTAGGACAATAGTTCTCTCACATTGTCCACAGATACAGGTCAACCAACTTGGGAGGACCACCTACTTCTACGGCGACACCTGGACTGAAGGTCATCTCAGATTGGTCAGGCATTAAAGCAGGTCTTATCAGCCTGCAGGTGTCACTATTATATACATATGATTAAGCAGGGTCTGTGTTCTGGGAGGGCTTATATTGCTAAGGAGAGGAAAGTGACCTTAATCAAGTCATTCCTGTACCACACAACCAGCGTGGAGCTTTAATATCTACAGAATATAAACAAATTTGTAATTGGAAAAAAACAACATATTTATATAAATAAATCACAAAAGAAAATGGTATGTTCCCAAAATTGGCAGTCTCCAGATTACGTAAGGGGAGAGGTGATATAATCCGCTTCCAGAAATGGGAGATCTGGCGTGAGCAATTTAGGCTATATACGTAATGAATATATACTTGATGAATTCACACAAATGTATTTACTAGTATGTCCTGACATATGCATATATTCCTATTTCTGTAACTTATTTAGCAGATATTAATTATATTTTACAGAATTGTATTGTCATCAATAGTGTATAATCTATGAACATGTACACTATATAATGATAAGTGTAATACATAATGAGCAACACCTCTGCTACTTAAACTTAAACTAGCTAATGCATATTGTTCTTTCATAAGTAAATGATAAATACTAAACGAATATTACAAAATATGCTATACTTGTTATACTTGCTTGTATTAATGATTACATTTTGCAATAGAACACCAATTGGTAAGTGTGAGCAATAAACTGCCAGAAATGGAACTGGCATGTCCAATTCAGAAGTATTATAATCTCACTGCCAGATTCGGGAATAAACCAAGAAAATATAGGTGATTCTACATATCTATCTGCAAAAATGCACACCCCAAAAAAAGTAATTTGTTGATTAATTTAGGTCTTCAAACTATTAGAGGGTTTGATTTATTATGTTGATTATGGTACATACTTTCAAAGTCAGTTGAATATCATTGCTGACAATGACTTTGATGGAACAATTAATTCCTGATTAGTTGGGATCAGAAGCAATTAAGCAGTCAGAACAGCTAATGAAATAATGTCACTGGCACATAGCATTGTTTGATCATGTGTCACTGGCACGGAACAGCTTAATGAAATAGTGTCACTGGCACATAGCATTGTTTGATCATGTGTCACTGGCACAGAACAGCCAATGATCAAATGTCACTACTTACTGTCTACAGCTATTGGAACATACCATTTGCTTCACAACCACCATATTCCTATCAGAGTTCATAATATTAATAAAACATGGATGCCATCAAAGACTGACACGTGCAGATGTTAGTTCCATCCACAGGTTCTTACAAGCTACCGCTAATGGGAAATTACTTCCTGTAAAACATTGTCAGTACTTTACAAATCTCGACTATCGCTCAACACGACCCAGAACCATTCACCTGCACTCAAATTCAAATCTACACCTGCTCTCCTGGGAATTATATTAATAACTATTTTCTACAGGTGTCTACGGCAGCTTATTTAGATTATCCCCCCCTTTGATATGTTGGAGATGATGGATAACATGATAACATGATACATAAGACTGGTGGTATCCTGTAGGTACAGCTACCTTATCATGCTAATGACATTGACATACGGAACTGGATGTGAACAGCAGTTGTCTTTCTACTTGCTAAGATCAGAAGAAATATGATCAACATTAAATGTCAAACTAATTCAACAGTTCAAAATGTTCAAAGACAAGTTATATTCATGTACGGTGAAACCTCATCAAAAGAGCTGAGGATATAATTGATCTTGT
>JAVCKX010082200.1:0-13066 GCA_034780695.1 Lepetodrilus gordensis | reverse complement strand
CACACACACACACACACACACACACACACACGCACACACACACACACACACACACACACACACACACACACACACACTGCGTATTATATTGAGAATAAAAACCCATAATGAACATTATAGTACAATGTAAAGCAGCCACGAGACTGGCCACTTCTGTGTATTGATCGGAGACAATCTCTCACTCACGTACTAATATTCAGGTGATGAGAAAACTCAAGATGCATTAATTATTTATCATATTCCTATATTACAGAAGATAACATCACTGGGATAATTATGCCATTATTTAATAGCACTATTTAATATAAAGCATTTAGAATTATATATTTATTGTTAAACATAATAGAACAATATTTAAAAGAACATAATAGAACAATATTTAAAAGTTGCGTTGAATTAGAATAACAATGGAAATTAATTGACTATCTTTTTAATATGCTTCGTGGCAAATCATGTTCTTTCAATAGTTACGTTTGCTCTATTCTAAATGACACTGAAAATTCAACTTTCAATCATTGAGTTCTAACCCACCATTTCATGATCAAAGGGATTGTGAGATTTCTCTTCAAGGAAATACCAGGATTTGTAGACGTGTTTCCGACCATTGAAATTTGCGTATTCGTTTTAGTTGTACAGGCTTCTATATCAATGCCTGCGTTTCAATGGGCGTTCTCCGGTTTCTAATGTATCATATTATATACACGGTACAGGTGGATGTTCAGTGTCCCAGCGTGGTGATATTCACATCGCTATCTCTGACAATACGAGGGAGATGTTGTTCATTTCCGAAACTTGTCACTTGCCATGGGCAGCAATCAACGGCGCTACCATTCACGCGCGCACGTGCTGTTGTATTAATTGACTTGCTCTCCCCTCTCGGCAATCGCTTCTTCAATTCTATCGTTTTGTCTGTGACATTTTAATTTGTTTGGGTACCGAGATGATTTTTGGGTTCACCTACTACGCGATATGGTGCCGAGTTGATTAGAATAGCATCTTCATTAACAATAGTCCACTGCGTTGTGCTGGCACAAGTGCCATCTCCTTATGGTAGGGTCACTAACTACATGGCAAATTATCGAATAGCCTTCTACGGATTACAATTCCCAAAGATATTCCTTGCACAATTTATGTTGCTTTTATGTCTAATCGGCTTTTGATTATATGATTCTGATATTGGATGTTCATATTTGATGATTAATTGAGTCACGTGTCACGTTTAGGATTAGTTGTGATCATGATTAAATTGGACATTATAATGTGCCCCATATATAGAAGCAGTTAACTGACGGGAATAATATGCAATATAACAAAGTGGGTGTCGTTATTCTCCAACAGCGTATTCTAATAAAATATATAATACATAGAGTATGTGTATGTTTATCTTTATTTTTGTTTTACACCAAGCTGACTATTTGTTGCAAATGCGTTATTGAATACTCTATTGCTTCATTCATTCATTATAATAATGTTCTCTGTTTCCTTGCACTGATTATATAGATTAATTTAACTGGAAAATGTAGATTTACGGTAGAAATGTGCTTATAGAAGATTTCTATGTTTCATAACCGACCTTAAGTTCATTTCAATTTACTTCAACATTTGAAACAGGTAATGTCTAAATTGGAGCGGAATGTTTTTTGACATGAATTAAAAAGATCTTGATTTGAAGAGTGGCCAACTAATACTGTACTACAAGTATACCAAGAAGTATGCGTTCTTTTAATCGTATTTGAAATTATTCCTTCTTTATTTTATATGTTAGTACTTGCACATGTCTACATTGTAATACGATGAAATGTGTTGATTTAGTTTTATATTTTGTATTTATTAGATGTATTTGTTTTAATCGGACTATTAATTCTGAGATACTAAAGTTATATTCTATTCTATTCTATTATAATGTGTTTACACACGATATGGATACTGCAAAAGAACACTCGAACTGGGTCACTCACTCTAAATACCATTTTAAAATAAATACAACCAATGACTTGTTATTGAATATTATCAAGTACATTTAACGATGATCTCATACGAGTGATATTGTAATAATTATTACAATTTTCCCGTTAATAATTAACCGAATTGTGAAATCATTGTTATGAAAATTTCCTCTCTACGCGCTGACATGGCAGATGACGTCACAACGTCTACTCAACATACACACACACCTACATGTACAGCTAAATGTTCTTCAAAGGTATTTGCTCTAGTCTCGCTACTGACAGTAAGATCCGTATTAGAGGATTCTAGTCTGATTCACCCTTCAACTACTAATTCACATTTGACAATATGCCTTTGAAATGAAGCAAACCAAATACACTGGCAGCATCCCTTAAGATAGTCGCTAACTGTACCCGTGGCCTTTGTTTAACAAAAAGTTAGTTTGTTTATCGGCGAGTGAATCACGAGTACTAAGTCCCCTAGAGGACAGATACCAAGCCCATACACACTCGGCCCTTTGAAACACGGCAACCAAATGCATAAAAAAAGTAAAATCAATTAGAATTTCTCTACAATTGTAACTCAATTAAGACGACCAAACATCTTCCCAACGGGCACAGATAATACTAGACTTAACCTCAGCGAAACCACGTCAAAATTGAATAAAAAAATCAAACCCGGTATCTGGCCCTGGATTTGCCTAGTATTTGATCGGATTTACCATAGTGAATGTACTTGCAACAATGAACAAAACGGCGTGTCTCACGAAATGCCGCCTGATTAAGGGGACTTTTGCCAGCCTCTAGTTATTTCTATGATAATGAACTATCGAGTTGCGATGTTCCGTCGGCCCGCCTCCTGACGTCGAGAGGTGGGGATAGCAGTCAGGCCGGTGAGCGCATGGTGCGACAAGCATCCAATAGAATCTACACGGAACAGGTGAATAACACATGACACGTGCCTATTAAACGTCGGCCGAGTCCACTCCAGGAAATAGGGTTTCACTGGGTACCCAATCCATTCACACGTGTACTTATTTATATTAGTTTGTGTTTGAACAGTGTACAATACGAACCATTTTTATACTTCAGTGCAATTTTAATTTATAATGTATTATTCACTATAGCTAATATAACAATTTATATTATATAATTATATATATACAAACTATTTCGGAAGTTTGATAATATTTAAAGACATATTTAACAATATTATTAATATTGAATTAACTTCATGTAACCAAATACATCTTGGGAACTAATTAGTTAAGCAAATACAATTAAATCTGCAAATAATTAATATATCATGATATCTTGATTTATCGCATCTGATCAACTTCACTTGATTTGGTATGTGAACTATCCACCCTCGCCGGTTACGAATGGACTCGCTCATCAAATAGCATCCTTTGTATAGTGGGTTGTGATTCAAGTAGCCGGAATATAACAAGCCACGACTAATTTGATGTCAACTGATTCCAAGTTCGCACCCACAACAGCTTGCATATTTCACCCTTAAACGAACGCGAGCAGGCTTGTGCGCACTGAGCGGGACAACTGAAGTATACCCGTCATCCGCACGTCATCCACCCGTTATTCTCTCGTCATCCACCCGTCATCCACAGGGATAGTATGGACCTTAGCGACCCGAACAGGCATATCACAAGTAAGCACGAATTATATCCACTTCAAGTATCGCTTGTCATTGAAATAAGCATTTGTTTATTTACATGTCACAGTTAAAATTCACATACCATAGTAGGCCTACATACTTTGATTTCTTCTGGCCTATCGGTATTAGTGTTAAATACTCTAAATATGTTTTACTGACAAATTCGATAGGTATGTCACTGTGTATCCTATACGTTTATTTTTCTTCAGGATTATTTCAAGAATAATGACAATATTTTAGTGATGTAAACGTGGAAACAATCTATTAACTCTTTACTTAAACCAAATCTCAAATTAAAATATATCACTAGCAGTATAAGGTATTAAATTAAAATGTAGTCTGATAATTTTGATGTATCATACAAAACAATTTACCTTTGGTTGAAAATATTACGCAGTTAGGTTTTGTATTGAAAACTAAACTATTCACACTTATCCTAATTTCTATAAATTCCAGATATATTTCTACAAGAGAAACACAAGCAATTGTTTTCTACATTACTACTGTTGCTTGTTTTTCCATATTACAATTAATAGGAAAGTAGAAGTTAAATTTATTTATTAAGCAGCTGTCATCACATATGGCACCAGGGTAGCATATCTGATATATCTCATTTATGATACATACTATTATACTCATGGTGAATGGAATATAATATATATCCGAAGCGAAGATTACATCAATCGAACAATATAAAATACCTCCGGGTTGTTTACCTTTTTTCCTTTTCGTTGGTAAGCTTAAAGCAATTCTCTCAACATACATATATCTATATTTAATAAAATTACACTTTGAATGTTTGCAATTAAAATATCTTTGCCTATTCATGATTTAACATGATTATTTATTGAACTCGTCTTTATTAACTAATTTAGCCTGTGTCAATATTTAAGGAAATTGTAATATAATGTAGTACAGTAAAATAGTACACGTACTATAAAAAAAGAAGTTAGGCTACTAAATCTAAATCTGCTATTGCCATAATTATCAAAATGTTATTATACAGGTACGCGAATTCTAATCTCTTAAATTTGATGCACATTTCTTATGAACATTGCTTTTTAGGAATACATAGCATTTTTAGAATTGTATACCGATTGACTTTATCAGGTATACAATGACTAATTTCTAAACAGTGCAACCCGTGACTATTCTAATACTAGTATAAGAAACTAAAAAGAAACGTAGAAGAAGCAGTGCATGTGTTATCACAAATAATAAGAAATGTTATGTTGTTTTGTGTACATGTACTTGATTACATTACATTTATTATTGTCAGTAAACTAGTTGACAGTATGTGTAAACTGATGTGATGAACATAACAACACGTAATGAGATAATTCATATATGTTATCTTTACATCAAATATAATTTAACATTAATACGATTTTACGAATTAGACTATTAAAGAAAAACAATACGATGTAATTTTGACATTTAGTTGATACGAAACTAGTCACAGTGCTAATATCCATCTGCATATCTCACATACAACATGGCTAATTGATATCTGAATTACACACCATACATGTTTTCATTGATTTTTAACATTTTATTTGTGTACAAAAATGCTACTAGTATTATGTCAATTTTAATTTGAACATCAGAAATTCCAAAAACGTTTAATTCCAACACAAATTACTATTTAACAGGTAATAGTATTCGATGTCACTTTTCATTACATTGATATCTCTATTATCAGAAGCGTTAATACCAGAATTTATCTTGAATCACAGCAGTGAAGCTAGCACTTCATAGTGTCATATCCCAGCGTTATAATTACTGGTTAGAGGTTACAGCGACATGATAATAACCAATGTAATATCACAGGTTATCACTCAGCTGGCACATACTGCCTATATGGTTCGCCAGTAATATGCTAACGGCAGCTAACAATAACATAGTACTGTATCATACATGTTAGATCAGTGCTGATAGTGGGAAATGGTCTGCGGATATAACTATATCATTTCTCTACATGACGCCACGCTGGTCTGTATGGAATTAGGTTGGCTTTAAGATAGAATCGGCACTAATTGCACGAAGTGATACATCTACTCTGTGAATCTCTGCCTACAGGTCAGAGCTGAATATACCATAATAACTGATTTTAATCAAAGGTCGTCAATAGCTGCAATAGAAAGCATTTTTGATTGACTGATCCTACCGTCAGATACTAAGCATAACAACACGAGTGAATACTTCTGATTATTGTTGTTAGAACCCAATATTGTATAGAATATTGCACTTAGTGGTTTTATTATTCTCGGAGACAATAACATTAAACACACGTATTTTAACATACTGTTATTTAAACTGCTGTTATACATATAATGTTAGTAATGTCAACGAGACATGTTTCATAGTCATCCATACGTGAATTTATATGGATATTAAAATAATTGCTATCTTTCCAAAGAACACGTCACCTCCATTGTCAATTCCATAAATTATCCACATATGGTGTAACTTTAAACCTTTTATTGTACAATCATAACTATTAATTTTCTCCATGTCACTACATGTGATTCTATGAGAATAAAATTATGTTATGTTATAGGCAAAGTGACATCTGCCAGATATGTATACATAATTATGTTTCAATTGATATATCCCGTGTCACAGTGATACAAATGAATCTATCAGGGATTTGTTGCAGGCTTAATATCATATCAGATTTAATATCATTAGGACATTAGTTGTGACCTCTGATCTCCAGATAGTATTCATAGCCAATGATTGACGACTGATGATTGTATGCTGACGACAGAATGGTCAACTCAGTCTGTGATGCCTAATATAAGTAGCAACTGTACTAATTTATAATCAAGTCATTATTACTATACGTATCTCATTAGTAGTTAGTGGTATATTATAAAATATATTATTTTAGTCAAGTTACTGAGAGAATTTATAAAATATACTAACTAATCCTGACCTAATGTTACCCTATGATAATACAATTAACACGCTGTCTTAGGCATAGTTTACCATCCCATTCTTTGATACGAGTTAGAAATAATTCTTTTGCATTTAATGCAAGAATGAACGTTATAACCATTGTTGTTCTATGTATTGTTTCATACCTATATCCTACATTTCAAAAGATAACACGATACGATATATATTACTATTGGTCGTTTACTTTTAATCGATTTAAATGTATTGATTCCACTAATGACGACTTATTTTAATTAATAACACGGAAACTATATCAATGGAATTTAAATAGAAACAGCGTGCTAATGCAATAGCAATATCATATTATTTAACGGAGGTAATAAATATATTCAAACTCAATTTTCGGGATAGTAAATGGACAAAGAGCACACGCAAAATAGGAAACGACAACAAGTATTTAGCAAGAAAACAAGACAAGGAATACACGTGGCTGAAGGTAGTATGCTTATTCGGCATTCCTGAATGTCCATCTACAATTTTATGTGTAATATAACACTAACTTCACTCCGTGATTGGACATTTGCGAATGGCAAATATATAATTGATTTCAGGCACCCGAGAATATATGCATATTAAATGTTAACAATATGTACGTTTTCACATACGGTTATTACAGCTAATTCTATATTTAGCTGTGACTCTACGACGCCTGTCTTTCCTCATTGAATAGTATTCACACATTATGTAGAAAGGCAATCTCTTAATGCATTTCTACATTCACTGTAATCTAATTTAGTGTATTCTCAGAGACGCATATCGTTAATTGCCATATCGATACAAATAAATAATTACCCAGTGTAGTTCCCTTTAAATAGCCTATATGTGTGTATAAATCTGATATATTTTATTACCGTATATATATATTTCTCTTATTCCTACGATCTAACGACGGTGCTCCAAATCAGAACCATTTAAATTACCATTTAAACCGTTAAAGATTTCGATCTGAAATGCTGTCATCGTATAGCACTAAATTATCATATTTGCTAATTAATTAACCTAATTGCGATAAATTAGTTTATTCTGCTCTCTCAGTTTGCCGCCTGACGACTCGTTCAGTGAAGTGCGCGTTCTGAGAATTCCAATGATTTGATCGTCAATTGCATCTCAAGTACTTGGAGGAGAACCTATGCCTAGCGATTCCCGACTTTGTCCATCTCTGCTAACATGTTTGACAGAGGGACCCACTGGAGCCCCTGGGAGAATAGCAGTCACCGCGGATGACCAGCATTTGGCTGCGCTTTGAGGCAATGAATAATGATATCAGTTAGCTTTATTAAAGCATCATCGAGCAGAACACATTTAAGTCGTTAGTTGGGGGGAAAAGGGAAAGGCAATTAGCAGGCTCGGGAGATGACTGCTTAAAATAGCTCTGGTTCCCGCTGCACGTCTTTGGCGCAGGGTACAAGAAATAGACCGGTATCTCTTGCCCAGCTGCTACAAGCTTGCCAATGACACTTGAGGTCTCTCCCAGTCCTACTCAGTCAAGCCCCACGACACCGTTTCCTCTGTGGCCATAAATTAAATATAAAAAGCCAGAAGGGACGATGCTCCACGGCGATGGAGGTCAAATACAATAAAGGTCACAGAAACGTGATGATTCAATTTACTGTCCCTCGTCATTTAATTTAGCTTCTTCTCAAGGCCCTATCAAATCGTAATCAGAGAGTGGTGAACGGGCTTCAACAACTGTGGCCGCTGTGATAGGTTACCAATATACAGAACAGAGGTACGGCAAATGGGAGGAAATCTTGTTTTTGCGGTTGATTGAAAGATTTCATAACAATCTTATCAGTGCCTGTGAGGGAAACATGGCATCAAGCGCCTGCGACTGAGTGATAATTTTGATCTAATACTATTTCCCCACTGATTTATCAGCAAATACGGCGATGCGCAATTGACGCGAAATTCGACAACTCAATATCACTTCAGACGGACGCGTTAATCTCGCGGGATTACGTTTTATCTCACGAGAACGATGTCCATGAAAAATGAGCGCTCTCTGAAACGTATGACAATTTGTTGGGGTCATTTTATTTGCTAGTTTGTCTTCTCACATGAAGACAATACCCCCTTTCCCCTGTCGCCCCCGTAAGAAATCTCATCTGACTTAGCAATAATATCGAATATCTAACGTAACTAATGCTAATTTAATTTATATTTAACTACTTTACTATCGTCGTCATCATCATCAGCAGCATCATCATCATCATCATCATCAGCAGCAGCAGCAGCAACAACAACAACATCAACATCATCATCACCACCACCACCACCACCACTAATACGCACTTGCATTTAAATCAGCAAATGCCGGTTTCCTGTCGATCATTTTCACAATAAAATTTGATCGGTTCGCATTCAGTTGACTATAGCTGAGGTATTTAGTATGCAATTGAATGGTATCAATCTTGATATAATTATCCTGAATAATTCTACAAGACCATATTTTAAAAGTTAGCAGAACCTGTTTGTTGGGTATAATGTACTGCTTGACAGATAACTACATACCAGGGTATCCTTTGCATTAACATTCATAGGATGGATGCGCTATATTCAACACTATCCGCTTTGATGTTTTGTTACTCGCTCAGGCTACAGTCGTAGGAAGGAGATCAAACGCTTATGTCTGTATTCAGTGGCGTGTATTTGTGTAAAATTTTGTAAAAGAGGGCAATTGAGGCGTATCTGTCTCTCGACCAGGTACGTTTCATCAGGGGCCAAAAAGCAAGCAGAAATAAATACGGGGAGACTGCGGAACCCTAGCGCACGCCTCGCCGTGTAAATAACTTGGGTCTTCATCTCTCACCGTTATGGCGGACCAGTCTTGATTTCAATTACATTAAAGGTGGAATCATCGAGTGATTGGGTGACAATAGGATCTTGTGGAGATTAGTCCCCAATCTTACTTTTACTGCCACGTCTAATTCCATTATCCTGGCATCGGCAGCACGATGAATAAAACTGCTAGACGCGACAGTTAATTCAATCAGCAAGCTGGGATTTGTCGTTTGTTATCAGCTCTATGGCAAATAAGATGAAATCGAGTTGCGAGGAAAAGAAAAGCATAATAAATGATAGGGGTGTGCTCCTAATAGAGGTAAACTTTTCAACCCTTTCATGTCCACGGCCAAGGAGGATGTGTCAATTTCCAGGTACAAGCTGGAGACTAGCTACCATGGTGCTACGCTGACCGTGGACTTGACATCTGACGGCGGAATGCTACCAGCCTATACCCCACTAGGAGGAAGATAAACACACTGCTCATCGCTTGAATTAGAAATGAACGGGGAACAAGACATGAAACCCATGCTAATTTTGGATTTCAATTTGGCTTCAGAGATCAGTCGTGTTTGAAGTTTTCTCTCAATCGTGCTATCCCCTCTCGACAAGAGCTAAAGCCTACCCCGGTGCTTGTTGCAATTTCTCTTCCCAGACCACCCGGATAAGCTCCTCATATCCATATACACAAACATGTTTGCGATATTGTATTTGACTTTAATCAAAGTGTTTCAAAGCGGAGTCTTCAACTCTGATATGAACGAGTTACATTACACAAACACATATTGGTGGCTGTGGCAAATACCCCGTATGAAGCTTGTTCCTATTGAGAGGAGTTGACGGTGATATTAGTCCCCACCCCCCCTCACAGGTCACGTGACAGGTCAGGACTTCTCTCGCACACACTCGAGCTGGAGTCGACACAATACCAGCTCTTCGCGCTGGCAAACAATTTCTTTAGCGCATGAAATTAAATGTAAAAAAAAGTGACCAATGGTCGCATGAGGTACAGATTGACCGCAATGGGATGAAAACAGCGGTGTTGAAATAGCAGGCAGGTGTGTTCGATTTAGTGTTAGCCGATAAACAATAAGGCAACGTCATGTCAATATCAATTGGAAAATAAATAGCTTTCAACGGGGAGACACGAGAGCGAGGTATAGAAACACCTGTACTGCTCAAATCATAGATAAGCTTAGCGATGGGAATTTCCGCAATAAATAATGAACAGAGGATAACGTTGTATAATAACACTAATTAATTGATAATTTTAAGATTGCTTTCGTACACGCGTACGTACGTAAGAAAAACTTGGGAGAAAATGGTAAATTCATAAAGAAATATAAATTATTTAAAACTTTGAAGACATTTTAATTTCAATGACAAAACAATAATCTAAGTGTATACTCGAATTTGCAAAATATTTTTGAATAATACCACTAATTGATAATAATAAAATTGCTTACTTGTGTAAGAGCAAGTCTAATTTAATTAACATATTTAAGATATCAAAGTATTTCAAAGATATCAAAGAATTTCAAAGTAAAAAAATTCAAAGTAAATGAATATCCATGTATAAGCTGCAGTCGCGTGCAAGTATGTTTTAATCTGCTTCTGAATGTTTTTTACTAACACACCTATCTATGATGAATGCTCTCCACAATGGTGTCATACATAACAAAAATAGTAAAAGTAAAAAAAAAGAAGAGTTTGTTAAAGTGTGTACTACTTATACGTACAAAACTTGCAGAGAAGGCCCTGGGCTTATAACCCAGAATAGCCCCATTTAACTCATCTACTCCAAAAGGGGTAGTGGGCTTATACCCAAGTATGGGCATATGACCCGCGATATACGGTATATACGTGTACTAGTATACCATTCACACACTATACCACACACGCTCTCTTCTCTTATGTTTTGTTCCACGGCAGATGGTCACGTCTACGGAACAGATTTTATTGCCTTGAGCTGGCAGCTTCGTCTGCAAGAGGACATGTGACCAGTACAGCCGCCATCTTGTTCGGGAGTAATCGTGCAGAAAAACTGAATTACGACAGTGTTTTGTTTCAAATATTGATGACTGTCCCATTAGTCTATCGTGAACTGCTCTGAATGCTAATTCTCTTTCTAGCAGCAAACCGTTATCACCCGAATCAAACGATTTCAAAGATTAATTGTCGGGGAAATCTTCACCGACGGACCTATTAGGATACAAGGTAATGCCAAACACCGGAAATGATGGCTTCTTTTCATCCAGTTCCCCTAACGACAAGTTCCTCGGAACAATTGATGATGTTTCCACTAGCTCGTGCGTGCGTGCTGCACACGTTCTTATCCCATGACCTTTCCCACAGAGCACGTGGCATTTGTACCCCCGCTCTGCGCTAGCCATTCCTATTTTGTTGTCTGAATACAGACTCTTTTCATGAAAATTTAATTTTTCGATCAAGAAACGCCAAATTGCAGGTGCACTGATTACATGTATATCAATTCAGACTGGGTAAAACGAGCATTTTCGATCTCATTTCGCTAATTGCAGCAGGTCACCTGGTTTGATCTCATGTGTATAGAACAAACGAGGACGCGAGATAATGAAAACTCGAAAGCTGGCGGAAATTGTATATTGTAATCAGCCAATCTAAAAAGCATAAGCCGATTCATTCCTTATCTGTTAGTAATCTTCTATCTCTTTAATGTAATCTGTGTCTGTCACAGGTAATTGGGTATTTGTAGCGCGACGCCATTGCAATGTTTTCATGGACCGTTAGAACACAATGTGTACAGTATATTATATTGGCGATCAACGATCATACAGATTACCTTATAATATAATATAAAGATAGAATTAAGTCCGATTTACGCATAATTTAGCACTACCACCAAATCTGCTACATGCATGTGTGACAAATGCGGAACACGTAACAATTACATTAAAAACGGAACGGATGTTTAATTATGCGTATGTATACTGATACGGACACTATGTCTTGTAAGTCATCATATACGCAGGACACATACATCAATGATAATATACCGTAGATGCATATCCACAAGCACCACTTAATAGCTCCAACTTATGTAATCACCATAAAGGCAATGGTTTGGAAAGAAAGTATTTTACAGTTTACAGATGGACAACCATTTATTTAATACATATGAATGCATAAACTATTTTCTGTAACGAGAAAATAACGTGAAATTAACGCATTAAATGCATTGGATGGATTTTCACAGGTGATATATATTTTGTCACACATGTAAACACTAATTATCACAAGTGGAGTAGAGCTGGTGGTTGTGCTAAATTAAGCGTAAATAAAGACGGCATTCAAGTAAATACTCACAATACGTTAACATTAATGACAATAACGAACAGGTTACACATTAACGTGGCTCTGTATGAAAAAAATTGTCGACAGCATGTTCACCTACATACTGCTCCTACATCATGTGTTGCTAGTAATAATACATATACGTTTTACATTTGTCTCACTCAACTCTCATATCGCGCAGTGATCGAAGTTCCATAATAAAATGCAATAAAATACTTGTAATCGTGTAACACATTATCAGGGGGCTGGAGGTTATTCATGTAGGTGCGCTAAGATTATTGCATGCACATGATTTGTATTTATGAACAGTCAGAGCACCGTCATTCCAACTTTGCTATTGTTATAATGTTAAATAATATGCACTGGCTACAGA
>JAVCKX010081986.1:0-13073 GCA_034780695.1 Lepetodrilus gordensis | reverse complement strand
ATACACCTAGGAAAGTGTGGTTGTAACTCTTACATATCATTATGATGTCAATTGCAATACATGTACTATAATTTGAAACATTTGTTAGGATTTGTACTCCCAATATTTAATATCTAATATTGGAGAAAGTTTAGGTGTAACAGAAATAAACCTACACTTTCCCTTGACTGTGGTGTACATAATGCATTTCATTTATCCTGAAATTCATGAAATGCATGTACCTGGGATCAAACCAGTCAACACAGATCATGATGCAAGTGTCAAAGCAAGAAAGTCAAGTAACTTCCAACCTCGCCCCAACTGTATTTCATGGCGACTCAACAGGACTGTAAACAATGATGTCACTACACATGCTACATCAAGCACGTGCAGCACAAAATAAGGCTTGTTCATGAGGCTTCCTAGGAGTGATCTAGAGTGTGTGTGATCTAGTACAACATAGTATATATATTATTTTAAGTTTGACATATATTTTACCCTTAAAGGTGTATGTAGTGTAGTGTAGTTTACCACTATGGAATATATTAAATTAATTCCACATATTGATTTGTATTCAAAATAGAAAATAACTTTCCATTCATGGTTTCTTCATGGTTACTACCTGGCTTGCTGAAGCGAATGGATCCAGATTAGTAATGTGAGGTATTGTGGCAATGTTTGACTTCTTCATTGGCTTTTCTCGGTACTTGGATGGAAACACTGAAAAAATTAAGAAGACTTTCAAATACTTGTATACACCCCATTGAGTTCAGAAGGTGAAACGAGTGCACATTGATCCAATGACTGGCATAACAATGTAGTGCAACAAGCAAGCTCCCAAACATGGATTTGACACAAAATAAATATTCACATTATTATTAATATTATTTTCTTTTAGATCAAACAAATCCATATTTTCTTGAATTTTATTTTCAGAAATTCCATATAAGGCACAAAAGTAACATCCTTAACATCTGGGACAGATTCAAACTCGATACCTTTTGGCTTCGAAGTCTTGACAATCTTCATAGTTAAATGTATTTTATTTTATAAGAGATAAAAAAATAAAATATAAAAAATGTTTTTTAAAAAATGAGAATATGGAAATATGGAAAATCAGTGGGACATGTGGGAAAATATACCATGTTGCCCAATATACTGTAGATAACCCAATGTTCATACTTTCAGATACAAATTTGACCATTGTATACATGTATACGTGTAATTACCATAATAATTTGAACAGTAGAAAATAATTATATCTCTAGCCGTTCGATTTATTAGAAAAATATGAACATTGAAAATGATCAGTTTGTATACCGTAATTAGGGACAACCAAAATTAAAATACAAAATAAAGTTATAAATGAACTGGTAAATATTTAAGGATATAAAATAATAATTTAAAACACTTATATTTTTTTTAATTTGATTGTGTCCGAAGAATTAAAAAATGTTTCTCCAATTTTCGGCGAAGAATGTAGGTGTTCAAATCATAGATGGTTTTAATTATTAGGATAATTACGGTATGAATGCATGTAACAAACGACCTGACCTTCAGCTCCTCTGACTTCCGGAAGACTCAGGCCTTTGTCTTCCTTCTTCTCCGCTGCCCTGTTCTTGCGTTCGTGGTAAGCAAGGTTCTTCTCCGGGTGGCTGGTCGTCTTCTCCGTCTGTGACTGGGTCAGCGTCTGTGACTGGGACAGGGGCGGGCTGATCGTGATGTTGTGGTGGTTCGACGGCTTCTTGCTCAAACTCAGCTGCTGCTGCTGCTGCTGAAGTTGTTGCTTCTTCCCCATCTTGGGCTCGCCGGTTCTACGAAATAATAATAATGATACTAATGATGATGATGATGATGATGATGATGATGTTATGATGATGATGTTGATGATGATAATAATAATAATACTGATAATAATAATAAAGATAAGGATAATAATAATAATGACAAAGATACTAATACTGATAATAAAATATTAAAAAATAATAATACCGGTAATAATAATAATAATAATGACAATGATTATAACAATGCTGCTAATAATACCACTGCAAATACATGTAATGATGATGATAACATTTTTCATCTAAAAAAACCATATGATACACAAACTAATCAAAGCTACTCCATGTTTGTTTGCCAAATACATATTAGTTTACAATGAGCAAATGCTGATGAATTAATTAAATATTTTTCAGGTTCATTTCTCCAATAGAAGCAACATAGAGATGTAACATGTATAACCTAGGGATTTCATAATCGATTATTGGTTACTATCGTATGGACTCAACCAATTGGTTGCATAATAGGTTAGGTCTAGCATAAATAGAATTATAGTAAATTTATTGCAAGTTGTGTATCATCTGGTACAGTAGGCTCCTACTGGTTTTGCTCAACATTAAGTTTTGTCTATGTACTGAATAACATCTTGAACATCAACATTTATTAGGTAGAAACTGTTATAATAGAATATGTGAACCCAACTTCACAGGAACATATTAGTCTGTTATTCAGAAAGTTAAAAAAACGAAAATCTAACTTGGAACCATTTTTAGAATATTATTCCCGATAATCAATAATCGATTGTGACAACTCGTAATTGATTATTGCATCGGTAAAGGGTAACCAACTAATCATCGGTTATGATCGATCATCGGAACTCGATCACTAGTATAACCTGTCATGATATATACATGTCTTAGCATGGTGGAAGCGTGAGTGAGTAATTAAGGAATCTTTCACACAATTGCGACGACTTGGAGACAGGACAAGATAACTACCTCGTCAGACTTGTCATGGACTGCATGCCACTGACGTTCTGCGACGTCTGGTTTATGGGTGGGATTGAAGTGGTGTTGAGCGGCATATGCGCCATGGATCCCGGCTGTTCGGTCACCACGTCTTTCCCTACGTGGTTCTCCAGTGGCGCAGAGTTGGCCTGAGACACGGACTGGACCATAAGGGACTTGCTGCCAGTCAGTGGAACAATGGCCGGGGTCGACAAATGCTCGTTCTCAAGGCCCTTAGGGGAGACAACTTTCTTGTGGTACTTCTCACTGTCTGAATGCTTCCTCTTTGCTTTCTCTTCATTGGTTTCTTTTGTTTCCTTTACATGAATTAAATTTTATATGTGAGTACCTCACAGTAGTAATGATTATGTGAGAAGCTGGTCATGTTCTTCTCTTCGTGTTAATTTATGCAAATTAATCATCAATTACCCTGACATGTT
This sequence comes from Lepetodrilus gordensis, assembly GCA_034780695.1. Classification (NCBI taxonomy): domain Eukaryota; kingdom Metazoa; phylum Mollusca; class Gastropoda; order Lepetellida; family Lepetodrilidae; genus Lepetodrilus; species Lepetodrilus gordensis. Next base: position 9,865 of record JAVCKX010081986.1, on the reverse strand, counting down.
TTACATACATATCAGAATAGTGAAAGCCGACTACATGATCAGTAATGTTACATTATAATTAAATTCTAATAACTATTAGGTAATTTCTGACTAATATACACATGCCTAATGGTAACATATCAGATCTAGAATGGAATTAATGAATAATTATATTAAATCTGATTTATGTTTAGGGCAACGTTTCCTCATGCAAGACATGTTGTGTGATTATATATTGTAATCTATATTCTCCCAAATCAAGCTATATTTTCTGATTCAAACATTGTACAACTGTAACTATTTGCTTCAGGTACACATGGATGCAAATGCTTTATGTGTACATGGCTGTGATTGGTTCAAGCATTCATGGCTGTGATTGGTTCAAGGATACATGGCTGTGATTGGTTCAAGCATACATGGCTGCATATTGGTTCAAGCATATACAGTCGAACCCCGTTTATCCGGTCGGTTGCATTCCCTGTAAAATCGTGCGGATAACTGAATTTCCGGATATTCATTCCCAGTAAAAACCATCCAGATAGCGAGTGAACTGGTTATCTGACGTGCGGATATATGGGGATCGACTGTATAGCGGTGATTGGTTCAAGCATACATATCTGTATTTGGTTCAAGCATACATGGCTGTGATTAATTTAAGCATACATGACTGCATATTTGGTTCAAGCGTACATAGCTGTGATTGGTTCAAGCATACATGGCTGTGATTGGTTCAAGCATACATGGCTGTGATTGGTTCTAGTAAACATGGCTGCAATTGGTTGGCGAACATAAGAGACGAAAGGCAACTGTGCAACTGACCAATGAATTCACTCGTCGTACTGCGCAGACCTGCCGTGAGAGCGGTACCGAAACAAACACCTACGTAACAGACAAAACACATACAGAAGCAAAACACATTCCAAAGCATGACTCAATAAATTAAGGAACAGAAGAAACGACAAAAAAAAGCATTGTGAACACACCTTACGAACCTTGGGCTCCTTAGTTTCTCTGTTGTCTGTCCGATTGTCGATTTTCTTCTTTTTCTTGTTGTTCTTGGAATATGTGTCTGCATTGTCGTTGATTGTACTCTCCCACATGCTTTGGTTTTTCAACAATGGATTGTCATGGTATTCACGGTGAATCTTCTGTTTGAGGTCACTACTGTATTTTGATGAAAAGTTGTCCTTCACAAACATTTCATGCTTCAGTAACTCCGAACATGTCGGTCTTTCATCTGGGTCCCTGCGAAGGCATAGCTGTGAAATAAAAAGGTTATTAGGTCGCGACTCTGGCCTGAGTGTGAGTTCATACTCAAGTTAAAATTTTATATAGGGATTTGTGAATAAAACTTTGAGTTGAGCATGAAACCGTACTCAATTTGTTTTCGTAATCTCGGGTACATTAAATTTCTTACGGCTGTTTACATGACCATCCCAAAATGCCTGAATTGCTGGTCGGGATTCAAACCTGAGTTGCTGGATTGTCCAACACTGTACATACATAGCCAAATGGGTAATCATACTGACTGAGACCAACCCTCGAAATTATTTTTGAGAACAAAACATGGAACTGAGCATGTTTTTGTACTAAAAAAAAGGTTTCATAATCTTGATGCCAGTAAGAGGACAGTGATACAACACTATCAGTATCAAGAGTTAGCTTTAATGCCACAATAGAATGGTTTTACTAAATAAGTGAGTGAATATGGAGTTTAACGTCGCTGTGGGAATCTTTCACCCATTTGCAACGATTACTAAATAAGTACCACAGAATTATACGGATATGTTTCATTATAAGCAAATAGAGGCTCATTCTTGAAATAAAATGTATATATTTTTTTAATTGGGGTTTAGAGCAGCTTTCAGGATTCTTTCACTTATATCACGGCTTGTCAGTTTTAGGGCAGGAGGAAATGTGCAACATCCGTAGCGCTGAATGTTGCAGTAAACCTGTGAGTACCGGCTGGTACTGACAAACCACGGATGAGAACTGCATTAATACAGTACCCTGAAATAATAACATCAAGTAGCATCGGTCTGTTCCTACCTTCATAAGATCTAATGACAAAGGTGAGATTCTGTTGAACTTTTTCTCGAGAGGCGTGATCTCTCGTACTTCGGGCAATCTCATACCAACGAACAGAGGATTGCGTAAAAATACCTCCTTATGTCTCGGAGTCAGATTACCTGGAGAGAAACAATAGAAAAATATCACGTGAAACACGTCACGAAATAAATGCATACTCGGATGAAAATAGTATTAGGATATACTATACTGCAAACATGTTTATTTTATTTGAATTGATATTAGTTAAGTACTTTTGAGATGCTCCCTCCTGACAACTGAATTTAGATTCCAAGTACATAATAAATGCAATCTTTTATTTTACTTCATAGCAAAGTTTCCATGAGAAGAAATGCTTAATGATTATAGTTTAAAAAAAAAATTAAAAAAAATATCATCTTAAAATATAGAGTATGAAATACAATATCATAAATGTGGAACATGTCAAATTCAGTGAGAAAAATCGATTTGCATTTGTATTTGTAGGTATATAGTGGTGATTAATATATTATAGCATAATTTCATTACTGCCTTTCTAATTCAAATCTCCATATTAGCCTCATTGTGATAAATGTAAAACCCTACTAGACGTACTTACCACTACATAGTCATCAGGGAATTAATACTTACATGAATAACGATTATAAATACCAGCCATACCACATTAAAATATTGCTAATCTAAAACGAAAACTAAATGAGCTAGTACTCAACCATATATTAATTTGCAGAATTCTGTGTAAGCAATATTACTATTTTGAATCTCTACTACTGTTATAAACCTGTGAGAATAGATGTCAGAATGTCTCTTAAATCTGCCGGGAAAACAGTAAAATATTTATGATCGGTTGATACACATGATACAACGAGAAAAGCTGTCTAAAAAACAATCAACAAAGAGAACTGGAACCAATCAATATTGCAATCAATCACAGGTACAATATTTCTCTTTTCCCACGGGTCGTGGTGAACGTTGCTTGGTACAAATGATATTTTCATTGTCATTAGTAAGCATATTTTTAAAAACGGTTCTTATGCACATAGCTAGGGGGAAACAAAAGAGAGAAACAAAATCTATTTTTGTTTTGATATATTGATGTATGAATATGATTTTTTTTTATGTAAATGGAACAATAACCAGTTTGATGAAATTATTTTGTGGACAAAATGAAAAAACAAAATCATAAAATAATAAATAACTATATACATGTATGTATTTTTATGTAAATTGAACTTATCATGTTATCTGTTATTGTGATTAGCAGGCAACTTAATTATAAATTAAACCTTTGTTCATTTCTGATGCTCTTCAATAGGAAGATCTAACAAACCGCAGTCTAAGTGTTTGTACAAACGGCCCGTCATTAATAATCTGATATTGGCCAATCTAATGAAATCCTGTTGACAAGCTTTTGACTGATGTTCGTACATTAGTGTTGTCTTAAGCTGTCAGTATTTAAAGTAAGAGCAGCAGAAATTAAACAAAATTTAAGTTTAATTAGATTGGATTAGAAAGCCGAATGAAAATTGAGGGAGAGTTTACAGAAAATGATAAAAACAATGACACCAGACAACAAAATAACAACTGCATTATTACAAGCTGATGAACAAGTATATGTTATATTGTGATCTTCTCACATGCAAACTTCTCACATGATAACATAACCAAAAGACCTTTCCTGTTGACATTATACAATTGTTAAGACATAAAAAAATCTATCAAACAGAAATGATAATGTAACTCTCATGAAATAAGCAATCTAAATCATTCTATACCAAAAGCTATACCATTAACCCTCTCTCTGCTGGATTAGGGGATACAGCACATTAGGGGATCTCTGGTTGCCTTCAGCATTGAGAGGGTTAAAGAGACAATTTGATTAATTTTTTCATTGCATAGATCATACTAAGGCAGACCTAAATATCTCTGAAAGACACAGATTATGCATGATTCAATATATCTAAAGCCTAAGCGTAATACTAATACTTCATAGTGAATACATATATAACTGCGGATCTGTAACTACATATATAGCAAGGGAAAGGAAACAATTAATAGAGACATCAATAAGAACATGACATTTGGGATAACTACTAAAATATCTTATTTACAGTTGGCAGAATGTATTTATTGTGTCTAGAAGTAGAAGGTGATTGGTATATCTAGAATTTGATTGTTGTGTCTAGAATGCAGTTGTTGTCTCTAGAATGCAGTTGTTGTGTCTTTAGCCTGTAATTTCTGTCTAGAATTTGTTTGTTGTGTCTAGAATGCAGTTCATATGTCTACTGGTTACGGGCCTATTATCGCCCAGGACCTATTATGGCCTACCCCCCCCCCCTCCCCGATGTAGTAGCGCTTCCGCGTTAGTGATTGATTTGAATTATGGCATATTTTAAATAAAGAACACCTACTAATTACCAATAGATGATAATTGGAGCAATAATTGTGTTTTATTTTAAATTAACACCAATTAGCTTCAAAATCTGCAAAATGACATATCGAGGGGTTGATCACTTGACTAAACAATAAGTCGCTTGTTTATATTTGTTCGTCATAATGTCCTTTCATGTAGCTATGGCATAGCACAATTTCCATCAATCTCTACAGCATTTTTTTTTTTTCACCATGTACAAAAATATCGGTCTATTAGTTTGTCATTGATATGTCAAAAATACATCATGAGGCAAAACAAATGGTGTGTTTTTATAAAACTTTTTACCTTCATGCATGCATTAGGTATGGTTTATATATTAGTAAATACCAATTTAAATTTAAATGATTTCACCAGAAGATTACACACCCTGTCCTGTTTTCTGGGGGCGATAATAGGTCCTGCCAGTGGCATAAAAAGGCCTATTTTCGTCTCTCGCGCTATAACCGAAGTGGCGCAGATAACTTTGAATATACCATAAAGTCACACTATATGTGTGAGTACATATTAAGAAAAATATCCAGGAAAATGTTCATATTTTAGGCGATAATAGGCCCGTAACCAGTAGGCTGTATGGTAATTGCTGTGTCTAGGTGATTGTTATGTCTAGAATATTTGACTGATGTGACCAGGAATAGTAACGGACAATTGTGATTTCTGCGGAAAACAAGCCTGGGGTTTGGAGGCTGAAGGCCCCAAGCTACGTCCAAGGCAAACAAATTGACCCCTGGACAAATAACTCAGGTTTATCTTCGCAGATCCACAGAAAATTACCATATGCTTGTGTGACTAGGATGTTGCTCTCTAGAATGTAGTAGTTATGTTTAGGATGAATCCAATTTTGTAACATCCATAGTATAAACCTGATTAAATGTGAAATTATTCCATTATTCTGTGTTCTCATTCTACACGACAGTCAGCATGATATCAACATCAGGTACATTATGACAACAAATGACAGAAGAGAAAAGGAGAGGAATAGAAATATTTAAAATAAAAAAATATGACAGCATACATAACTATATTACCTACAATATTTCTATGATACATATCTATATTTACTGTTAGTTCATACCAATGTCTTGATGTCTTCACAGCCTTTAACTGAACAAAAGTAATCTTTTAAAGAAATCACAATACTATCATATTTCTATTGGACGGAACATATACAGATACATCTATAAAGAAGAAGTGTCAATGATTGTGTATATTTGTTGTCAATGAATAAGACCAAAAATAAACCTGGAAATCTGTGATGTAATTTTTGGTAAATGTTAACAAATGATTTTGTATTTATATATTTTCTTCTTGAAGTATACAAACACAAACGCTACATAAATAATACATGATTAGAGATTAGGCACTCAGCAAATGAAGAGTATTTACTTACTATTATAATAACAATTCTCACTTTATCACATCATAATGACACCTTGCTTGAGAAATTCACAATCATTGTGGATGAATTTGAATGCCAAATGTTTACATGTGAATATTTAGTTTTACATTTCTGTTTTTTCTTTTCTTTAGAAGTGAAAAAAAACACTGCACACATGGATTGGTATCCATTACAATTAAGTTCATCACTCTGGGTGGTGTTTTGCAAAGTCTGCTCAAAACTTACCAAAACATTTGACAATGTGATAAAGCTGATCGATATCCGAGTCCCCAGGAAACAGAGGTTCTCCGGTTAACATCTCTGCTAGCAGACATCCGATGGCCCAAATGTCCACTGCCCTGAAACAGACACAGAGAGGTTGGTAAAATAATGCAGAGGTGGCAAGTTGAAATGAGTGTGATGAGGGAGGTCTCCCTACTACAGTAAATGAAAAGAGGGAGAAATACCTGCAATTTTTATAACTGAGACTGCCAAATACGTGATTTCCTGCCTTTTTTTTGGGTTATATTTAGCACTTATAACTCTTCTAAAGGAAACTATATTTTAAATAAAAATATTTATATTTTAAACTTTCATGTGTGGATATATACAAAATACGAAAGATATATGTAGAAACAAATAAACAAGATAAAACTATTCTCTTGCGGGAGATTGCAAATCAAAAGCGGGAAATCAGGAGATTGGTTTATTTTGCTATATTTACGGGAGACTTGGCACCTCAGATAATGGCAACACTGATGCTGTGTTCACACACTGAGTGAGTGAATATGGAGTTTAATGTCGCTGCGGAAATCTATAGTGTAGTGTATCCAATCCAATCCAACCCCTCACACATACCTTTTTGGTTCATAGTTTTCTTTTCATAGAACTATCGTATTTCTTACAAATGAATGTGACACACAATGACAAGTTTTTCTGTTTGTGCCAATGATGGAAATTGGAACAGAAATAATTAACACTCACCTGCCATACTTGGTATCGCCCACCAGCAGTTCGGGGGCTCGGTACCACCTAGTGGCCACGTAGTCTGTATACGTCTCACCGGGCTGGGCCAGCGTCCGAGCGAACCCGAAATCACACAGCTTGACCACCCCTGATCTACTGACCAGTATATTCTCAGGCTTAATATCACGATGTATGATCTGCAATATGAACATTCAATTTAGTATCATCATGAGCATACAGATGTTTATCCAAATATTACTGCCTTCCACTGTAGCTAAGGGGTGCCCATAATAGATAGCAAAATAGTAAATGGGGCATCGTTTAGCTACAGAACTTCAGCTAGCAGAGTTCTGGACCTAGTTCCACAGAACAATCGTAGCACTACGACAGAGTCATAACAATGTTAGTGTATAGCAGATATGACTCTTGTAGCGCTACAATCATTCTGTGATACAGGGCTCTAATGCTTAAAATAAATTAACTACAGCTATTGTGAAGGTTTTATCAATACCAATGATACATGTATGTGATAAATTTAACTTTGACTGATTTTCCATAGCAATGTTTCATATTTCATTTAAGTACACAGCAATGAACATAAACCCAGAATACTCACATTGTGTGTGTGACAAAATTCTATTCCTTTGAGCACTTGAAACAAAATCTTTCTCACAGTATTTTCATCTAGTCCATTTGGGCACTTTTCTAGTTCGTCTAAAACTGTATGATCAACAAACTCAAACACAAGGTAAAGTCGTTTCTTTCTCCTGAACACTTCTATGAGGTTCACCAGATGATCGTGTCGAAGTTGCTGAAAGAAAAAGATAAAAGAGACACTATAGCTGAGTGAATTTTGCAAAGACATTGCACTGATATTTGCCCTACATTCTGTTTTGAGCCTTTAACCCTCTCCTTGCTGGATTAGATACAGGCACTGCTCTTTAGGGCATCTCCAGTTCATGCATCAAATACCCCACAATATCATTAAAATAAATTGTTTATTCTGTCGATTTTGAAATGTCTTGCACAAGTACCACAGATGTCATGTCACATGCTGAAAATCTCTTCAACATGTGTTTTTAATACAAATAGAAATGATAGATTATGGTGATAACTTACTTTTAACATGCGGACCTCTCTGAGAGCAATTTTCTTCACCATCTTGTCATCTTCACTTTCCAAGAATTTCTTAATGGCAACGAGTTGGCTTGTTTCTTTGTGGCGACACTTTAAGACCATGCCATAGCTGCCTTCGCCAACCAAACCCAAGTTTTCATATTTTTCCATGTTCTTGGGTAATTATGCCATTGAGTCTGTGGAAAGAAAAGGACAAGACTAACTTTGAAAATACATATATGTATTCAATAATAAGGCCTTAGCCCAAAATAGTTACCTTTAAGTTTAACCCTCTCCATGTTGAAGGCAACCATAGATTGCCCTAATGAGTAGTGACTGTGTCTAGTCCAGCAGGGAGAGGGTTAATATGTTTCAGCACGGTCAGTGTACATAAACTTTAGTCAAACAGTTTTTGTATTTAACTGAAGTTCAGGTATATTCTAATTGAACTGTAATTAAGTTAATAGAATAGATTGGAGTAGAATGTATCCATTCTTGACCAGCAGTCATCTTCCTGATAACAGCATTTGTTTCAAGAATTAGAAGTCTAACGGGGCCCATAGATATTTTAATATTGAATGAAGAATTTAGTCGTACCTAATCTAACGTAGGCCTACATGTTGTATGAGTGATGTATTATTACTTCATTATGTTGTTCATTTAAGTTTAGTACTGAGACCTTTTTCAATTTCAAACAAATTTCCTGTTGTTTAATAAAGATATATTATTGATATATTATTTAATGTTATTATTAAGATATTTTTGGATATAGATTCAATAGTAAACGTCTTCGCAAGCAAACAAGGCTTTGCCTTAGGTCATATCATCCTATTTCTGGAGGAAAATATAAAAATTTCTTTGATATAGGTACCAAATATAGGTGGTTAGTAACATGTGTGAGACATCAGGCAACACATTAATGTCAATGATTACACAACTGCTTTTGAGAAAACAATTCACGTGATAAAGTTCTACCGTTAAAATTTGGTAATGTTATTGTCACATATTTGTTCACACCGAACATCACGTTATTTACCAAACTAGTCAGTAAGCATGGTAAGACTATATAATGTCTAGGAGCATTGCTCCTGAAACCATGACAGTCATGACGTAATGTAAGATGGAAATAATGGTCACTGGTGTCAAGAAAAAAACAACTGCGAATTATGGAATGGAAAATTATATCTAGTCCATTAGCAATCGCGTTTGTTTTCTTGAATATAGAGTAAACTAGTCGTCTAATAACAACGTACCACGCTAGCCTATTAGTTACATCCATTTTTTAAAGTGTAATCTTGTCACACGGGACGAAAAGTACCCGTTCTTCTTGGTGTTTACGAGCTGTCATGCAATATATTGGAACTTCCGGCGGAAGCAATGCCTATGCTAAGTTTATTTGGGACATTTCACTGTATTTTCGATATAATATGTCATTAATATCGATAAAATAGAAGCCTCCATGTGTCAGCTTTATTAATGTATCAGTAAATTGATTTATAAATGACGGAACTTGCTTACAAACCAAGATATTTTCGTTCACACGACAACAGGAAGCTGTTGTCTCCAATGACAACAATGGCAGGCTGTTTAAGTAATTTGTCTTGATACCATGCCAAACATTACATCTACTCAAGATATTAAATACATGAGAGACGAAAGTCACAATAAATAATTTGATTATATTTTAAATATTATTCTATAACTCGTAATGTATTAATAATTACTTATTAAATGTTTGTTAATTGATAAAGTATACCAACAGTAAGCCAAAGACGGTGGGGGGCAAACATAAGATGAAACAGCATAAAGTCACGTGACTTTTGTGGAGAGTAGGATTGAAAGAAGCGCCTGTTAAATCTCAGAGAATGCATTGCAAAATATAAGTAACAAAACAATAAATAAAAATAAAAATAATAAAATATAAGTAA
>JAVCKX010081768.1:0-13075 GCA_034780695.1 Lepetodrilus gordensis | reverse complement strand
TAAATTAAATTAAAGCATCTTTAGTTAACATAATTCATCTTCACTTGTAAAAATGTTAAAATAGTTCTGACAATTATTTTGGACCTACAGCAACAGTTTTTTTGAATGCTGTAGGATATAGATATTGATGAATGCTTACAGAAAGACTTGTACAACTAGAGAATAATAAATAAAACTACAGTAGACAAAACCATATATTAGCCACACAAAAAAAATACAAAAAAAAATAAAATACAAAAAGAATACAAATACTGTACATGTATTCAACATTGACATAGCTGCTTTTATTCTGAGAAAAATCAGTTTTGAACTACTTGTATTTTTATACCAATGATTGAGTGAATATGGAGTTTTAACGTTTGCCAATATTTGCGACGAGTGTACTGTATAAATTCCTTCCTTTGACTGCTAATTGACATTGTAGATAACTAGGCTCTGTAAAGTCCACAATTATTTACTCCCCAGGGAGTTGAGAAGGTACACTGACTGCACACTAATTCATTGACCGAGGATAATAATGCAGGAAGCATAAAAAATATCCATTATTATTTTTATTATTATTATTATTTTTTATTAAAATACCACGACAGAATCAAATAGATTTATTATCCTCAGTCAAGTGTCAAGGTCACTTGGGTGATAATCTTTAAAAACATTTGCGATGTGCATATTTTAAGAAAAGAGTGCTATGCCGTGTTCACTATATGGCATTTCAACAAATAGCGCTTTCCATTCTCTATACAAGGGAGATAACCAGTTTTCAGCGAAATAGCTCAACTTCAAGTAAAGGCCCTATTTAACCCTCTCCATGTTGGAGACAACCAGATATGCCATAAAGAGCTGAATGCATGTGCCTAATCCAGCAGGGAGAGGGTTAACCTTCTCCTTGCTGGATTAGGCACAGCTTTTTGGCATCTCTGGTTGTCTTCAGCATGGAGAGGGTTAAAATGAGCAAGGAATGATATCTCGAGAAAATCTTCAGAAACTGAACATGAAATCTTGTCAATTTGCTTAGAAATTTAACAAACGAGAAATCGCTCTCGGATTTGAGAATGTGCATGACCCAATTTTTTTACATCATTCAACAAAAAACAAAACATGAGAGCATTACACAAGAGTTCATAAAATTAATGTCAGGAAAAAAAAAAGAAGCTTCACACTTCACATGCCATTTGAGAAATAACAGAGTATGTACAATGAAAAATAAAACAAAAATCAGGGATCCGAAACACAACAGGAACATACGATAACAAGAAATTGGACAGTATGAATATGCAACTGAAAGAAAACAACCGTTAGCAAGATGTTTTCTCTGGTACCAAAGCATGTACATCTGGACGTATACATTACGGTAATAAAGTCAAGAATACAGTGTACATAATCACCAGGACGATCATAATAATACATCATTCAGGCCAGGCCAAGTTGATTACTTGTTTCACAGACATTTATTTTGCTGTGTAGTAAAAAAATAAAAAATCAATAAAAATTCTTTGAGGAGAAGAAAAAAAAACGAAAAATAAAAATAATCTTTTTTCTTTGAGAAGAAATAAAATAACGAAAATGTGCTAAAGGGAATCATAGATTACATTTAAAAAATAGTTTTAAAAAACAACAACCAGCAGTAAGATTCAATCCTCAAATATTAAGGCAAAGTTGTGAATTGAATTCTACACACGGAAAAGTAGAACGATGCATTGTGTGATTACTAGACCAATGGAAAATAAGTGATAATGTAGTCAAAATTCTAAATTGAACATATTATGTTAAGAGTCCAATGTCTGATATTAGAAGTAATATTGTTGTTACGTGTCTGTCTAGGGTTAAATACAGACAAGGCGGTCCTTAACCCTCTCCTTGCTGGATTAGGCTCCAGCAATGCTCTTTATGCCATCTCTTGGTTGCTTACAGCATGGAGAGTGTTACAAGACATCAACTTGGCCTGGCCTTGCAAGATATGCCACATTTATACATGCATTAACCCTCTCCATGCTGGTGGCAACTGGATTATGCCGTAAAGAGCAGTGCCTGTGCCTAATTCAGCAGGGAAAGGGTTAACCATATCTTATGACTTTGTTAAACTGTGTTTTGATTTTGGTAATAGCCAATGCTTGTAGCATATTTTATCTAGCATTCCCTGATGTAATTCCACATACCAATGTATTATCAGATTGTAACCCTGAACCAAGGGAAGTAATGCAAAATTAACTGATTAGTTAACCTACATTCCATGTTAGATTTCTTTTTGATTTTTCTTTATAAATACCAACACAAATAGCCAGCCATAATCATTGTAGTAGTTTTTATCCCATTAATATTGGGAATCGTATTCAAAATTTAGGATTCCATACTCCGAAAAGCTCATAAAATAATGAAAATTTGAAATTTTATCTCTTGAGATAAGAAGCATTTCACTAAACTGAAAATCTTTTAATGTGAGAACTATTTTCTTAAACTATTTTCTGTATTAGTAAAAGTAACGTGTGAAAAAAAGTGCGGTTCTTTGTGAAAATGTCACCAGATTTCAACATGATTGATACAAGTTTGAACATAATGTTATTGATAGTTTAAATATCACTTGACCACTGCCGAATACACCATTATCTCACAAGATAGCATTCTACTTTTGAAGACGTGTAACCATTACATGGCTTTCAACACTAATAATGCTAGCCAAAAATACTAAGGACATCAGACATAAACTGAAAAATAAATACAAAAAAATAAAATAAAAAATAAATTCATTTAGGCCATGCAAAGTAAATTATCTGATTTTCAGAAAATGCTTTCAAAATTATTATTATTATTTTTTCATGTGACAATAATTCAGTAATTAAAAACATCATACTTCAATTTCAAGAGGATATTTAACGTATTTATTCATTTATGACAATATCAACCCATAACTTCCATACATACACATATAGCCAATCAAATATAAAAATAGTTTCTATTTACATTCATATTTCTGAGTTAACATTAAGTTAACATCATGTTTTCTTCTTAAAAATTTCTCAAATATACATCCAAAAAATACTCCGGCATTATAAACATAAAAATATTCTTCACTTCAGAACCGAAATAATTTACAATGCTTGGCCTATTTCGATTTCGATAGAATATTTCTCTCCATAAACCGTGTCAACAAATATGGCTGCAGATGCCCCTCACAAGACAAAGACATTTCTTCACCACACTTCACTGTTAACCCTCTCCCTGCTGGATTAGACACAGACACTGCTCTTTGGGGCATCTCTGGTTGCCTCCAGCATGGAGAGGGTTAACTGTTTACTGCTACGGGCCAACCAACCACAGAGGCCGTACCGAATACAGAACATGGATCTTGATTTAACCTGCGAAAATTATTAGAATTAGAAAGTTACCGATTCTCGCCAGTGACTAGTAGTGTACAATGAAATAAATATCTTGGAAGGATAAGACTTTTAAGAGGGTTAATAAGGCTTCCGTTAAAAAAAATCTGAAAATAAATGGGATTCATGCGCACTATATAATAATGTTGTCTGTACACTGAAGAACTTGCCAAGCGAACAAGACAGATTTGCCACAGCAGAATCATATTATACAAGATCACAGCACGAACAATTGTTGGGCCCTGTCATAACTATATACAGACAAATTGAACAAGAAAGAATACCCACCCCTACTAAAGCACTATTTCGAAACATCTCTCCAAAATTTAAAAAATAAATCTATTTTTTTTAATGATAGCATATTATCAGACTTTGTAATATTCATTAAAAGAAGAAATTCTAAGATCAATTAAATACCTATGTTCTTTATGGTAGATCACCCCTGCTGAAGGCGACTTAAGTTGCCCGATCACATGCAGAAATAGAACACTTTGATTTTATTCAGCAGGGAGAAGGTTAACCATTGCATAAAATGGCTAGTTAATAAATAGAACTCAAGGAATCGCTCACAATTCGATAGTCTCAAAAGAACTATTTAAACATATATTTAATTATTTTAATGGTATTCTGACAAAAGCCTTGTCCATTTAAGAGCTCAATAACATGATCGATACCTAACAATAAACTTTTTTTTTCTTTAAAAAATTGCACTTTCAAAAAATAAACATAATGTTACATAATCATCAATCATGGCAACTGTTCTTCAATAGAGTCAAACAATGGCGCCCGACATGAACGGAGACGTCACCGCACACATAAATAACATCTTGAAATGACACCCTGGATTCAACATTCATAAATGAAACAAAGCTCAACAAATAATTTATGTCTCGTAATAAAGTGATTTAAATAGAATGTACAATATTGTTTTTCCGTCTGCGAAGCTACGGTACACTTAACAATGGGCTAGAACCGCTCCTGTTGTAGCATAGCCTGATTGTACATAGTCATACTGTATGGAATAGAAAACAATATGAAAGACGTTCGACACCCTCCCCCCAACAACACACACTGCACGCCTCTAGAAGGCAACACATCAAGGCCTTTCGACCTCCTAAAGGCAAATTGCGTAACGCTTTGTTCATATTCTTAGTTAATTTTTACAGTGAGCAATTTATTGTCTTAACAGGAATCTTTCACCCATATGTGACGATGACTTTTTAGAATTCTGACAAAAAATGTCAACGTGAATATATCGTTGTATAATTCAAAAATAATAATATTGTTCATATAATACATTTTGAAATTTAATATGGGAATGTGATCTTTTACTTAAAGAATTGAAAGATCATCAACCCTCTCCCTGCTGGTTTAGGCACGGGAACAGCTCTTTAGGGCATCTCCAGTTGCCTCCAGCATGGATAGGGTTAAAGTAGTTTGTGTCTACGATGGTCTCCGCGTAAAAAAGTATGCCCGTTTGTATCTGGACTTTGTATAATTATTTCCCAATTAGCCTTTACAGACAGTCGGAAGGCATTCATGCTTTGCCTTGTATTTCAGCAGTTTCATTTTTCAGACCCCAAGTGACAAGACTGGCCCACCATTCAACATTATACCCAGGGCCGGTATTCTCGAAACTTCTTAAGGAGAAAATATCTTCATAAATTAGCATTAGCAGAAAACCAGTCAGGCAAAATCTTAGTACTTGTGAACTCCTTAGTTTAGCGTACTTACGAACTCCTAAGTTTCGAGAATACACTTACAGGCCCAGAATCTTGCAGGTCAACAGAATATCTAGCCGAGGTCATACAGCCATATGTATTATTTCAAATGTTTCTTATCCTACTTGTCCTAAATTGGTATTTTTCCACAGAAAAAATCCCTGCAAAATTCAAACTACAAATTGCTGTCTTTCCAACCAAAAATAAAACAAAAAACATTGAGTGAGTGAGTGAGTGATTGTTTTACGTTGCAACAGGTAGATACAGTTAATCAGGAAAAAGAGAGTATTTTTCTATCTATAGCGACTCCTTTAAGATAAATATACCACCTTCAGAATTTAAGGGAACGTATAATTATGATGAATCTTTTTGTTCAAGGAGCAGCGACTGATATAACTACCACTGTTACACAACCCAAAGAGACATGTGCTAGCCTGTACATTATCTCCCAACTATTTGTAAATTTGAAAGTACACTGTAATATGGACATATCAATATAGCATCGCTCCCATAAACCCTCTCCCTGCTGAAGGCAACCAGCAATGCCCTAAATAGCTGTGTCTGTGCCTAATCCAGCAGGGGGAGGGTTAAATTCTGATGGTAGTATATAATCTGCATTAGTAGAAATGGATCGGGCCGCCGGACAAGTGAGAACTTCTAACCCTGGACTATGGCTAGACTATGGCTAGACTGTGGCTAGACTATGGCTAGACCGTGGCTAGACCGTGGCTAGACTATGCTTGGCAACGTCAGGCTTGTCACTTGCAGCCAAACTCAAAGGCATTCTCAAGTATGTAGTTAGCATTATAATCAGACCCACCTTTCATCCTTTGCAACATGAATTGCCAGTAAATATATATACATACATGCATACCAATATACAGAATACATTCAAGCTTACTCATACAAACATAGGCTTTAAAAATGCAGTCGCCCGTATGGACACAGTCATAGGATATTCAGTCTCAGGGTGAAGGTCATATCGTATTAGGCTACTACGACTCGAGGTGAAGGTCATATCGTATCAGGCTACTAAGACTCGGGGTGAAGGTCATATCGTATCAGGCTAAGACTTGGGGTGAAGGTCATATCGTATAAGGTTATTCAGACTCTGGGTGAAGGTCTATCGTATCAGGCAATTCAGACTCGGGGTGAAGGTCATATTGATTAAGGATATTCGGACTCATGGTGAAAGTCATATCATGTCAAGAAGCATCAATGATATTCAATCACGATGTAATACATGTTCAGAAATATTTATAGCTAACGAGTAAAAGATTTAAAAAGAAGTTTGATTGCACTGCAGTTACTGCAAATTAACCCTCTACCTACTGGAGGCAACTGGAAATTCCCTAAACAGCAGTCAGTATCTGTGCCTTAAC
Organism: Lepetodrilus gordensis; assembly: GCA_034780695.1. NCBI lineage: Eukaryota > Metazoa > Mollusca > Gastropoda > Lepetellida > Lepetodrilidae > Lepetodrilus > Lepetodrilus gordensis. The sequence continues at coordinate 6,601 of JAVCKX010081768.1, read as the reverse complement.
CAGCAAGGAAAGGGTTAAACAAGGAACATATAGCTTTCTTGGCCAACACAGAATTAAAAAATATTAATTTCTATGCATAAGAAATCTTGGATATCATTAGAAAAGTATCATTCCGAAATGTAACTATCTACAAATAGGGCTTGCTATTAGCAAACAGAAAACAATGACATAACAAATGACTGAAAAATATCAGTTATGCAAGTGCAATATATTTTATTATTATGTTTAAAACATTTTTAAATTGCTCTACCCATTAATTATTATTTAAAAAATTGGGGTTTAGAGCCGATTTCAATATTCCTTCACTTATATCACGGCTTGTCAGTTTAGGGCAGGAAGAAACCTGCAACATCCGTAGCGCCGAATGTTGCAGGAACCCTACAAAGCTGCCAACACTGGCAGACCAAGGATTACCATGGTACAGACAGCGCATCCTATCGTGTCAAAAAGGTGACGTTTTCCCCCAACATTGATGCTGCACCCACCGGGCCTTTAGCTCCAAATTCTAATGTTAATTCTGAGTACATGACAGGTGGATAATAGAAAATACTGTAAAACAAGGGAAATGTGACCATTCCTTCCCCATCATTGAATCCCTATGACTGCGCCACAGCTGGACTGGGTCGATTCCATGTGAAACAGCAGGTCGTGACCTCATGTGACTTAAGTAGCTCATGCATGATGGCAGTTTGTGACATGCGACTCGGCCTTTGGTTACGACAGCAGGTCGTAAAGCAGCTCGTTCATTCAGGACAGCAGGTCGCGACACATGACAACTCTTCATGCAGCACAACAGGTCGTGACACAGCCCGCTGTACTGGAGGTCACGACACGGGTCGAGCTTGTCCCGTGTGATTCAGCTGTGGGACAGCAGGTCACGACGACACCATGTGACTCAACATGCGTGACTTGGCTTTTCCATCAGGACAGCAGGTCGTAACAAAGCCTGTTTTTTACCAACTAAGTTGGCAAGCCCACGTGACTTATCAGGTCATGGCACATGTGACTTAGCTGCATGCAGGACATCAGGTCGTGACACATCCTGCCATACTGGACGTCGCGACACAGGTCGGCAATCATCCCACACAACTAACTAAACACACCTGCCTCGGCTGTTCGTGCAGGACAACAGGTCGTGACACAACAGGTCGTGACACAACATGTTGTGACACAACAGGTTGCGTTGACCACCACTAACTCAGCTGTTCATGCAGGACAGCAGGTCGTGACACAACCGGTTGTACTGCAGGTTGTCCCCAGACAGCTTCCGGACCTGCAAGCCCGGGACGTCGCCTTCGCACACCTCCAGCTCCATCTGCACGTTGGCGTTCCGGAGGTGGAACAGGTTCCGCGACCACCGGTAGTCCAGGTCGGGACAGCGCGTGTCCAGCATAGTCTTGATGGCCGACAGGACGTCCTCCACTGTCTTGTGCAGGTCGGGATTGATGTTGATGAGGACCTTGGGAGATTCCGCCGCGACCACCTCTGCTGGCTCCGCGAAGCAGCAGCCGTTGACCGGAGAGGACAGCAAGACGTCCTCCTGGCTCCGCGAGTGGGCCATGTGGGCGGGCTTCTGCTGGTGGGAGAGGTCGAGGACAGTCTTGGGTTGTAGGTCGGACAGGTCGAAGCTGTGGCCGTGGGGAACCGAGGGGGAGGAGGAGGGGTCGACGAGAGGACTCTGCGCAGGATGCTGCTGCTGCTGTTGCTGCTGTTGCTGCTGAAAGAATGGGTCGTGGATTGTGGTGTGCCGTCGGAACCGCGGCTGGAAGTTCCGGTGGAACCTGGAAGTGTTCAGAATGTACTGGGAGTTACACATGCCTTGACTAGCCGCCACGTCGGAATCAGTGGAGGAGGAGGAGGCGGCGGGGTGGTACACGGGCGGCTGAATGTTCGTCAGATTCGTGTTGACAAAGTTATTGAACATGTACATCGGAAACGTGGGGGCACCGGGGTTCTGACGATGATCGGGCGACGACTGCAAGGGACTGGTCCCGATCGCCGACGCGCCCTGACTCACTGAGGCGCCCGACGACACCACAAACTTTGGCACGTCCTGGAGTACGTTCTCGTCCTCTTCGCTGGTCACGTCGGTCACGTGACCCTGGGTGTCAGTGATGCTGATCTGCGGCTTCCCGGTGAACCGCCGGTGCCACGCCTCCTGGTGCCTGTCCCCGCTGGCTGCGGTCTCCACACACATGTCCTCTTCCTCTTCCGTCCTCATGGGCTCCGAGGCGTCCCCGGCGTCCTCCCGGATGATGTGCAGGTTCTGGAAGTTGGTGGGCGAGCTGCTCCGCTGGTGGGTCTGCTGCGGGTAGTTCTGCAGCAGGTGGTGGGCGTACGTGGGCGAGGTCTGCGCCTCCGCCTGCTGCTGGGAGGTCAGGGTCGTGGGCAGCACGGAGCTGAGGGTGGGAGGCGACACTCGCGTGTAGGACGAGGCGGTCGTCGAGGTCTGGATCTGCTGGAGGTGCAGCCGCTGCAGGTGCTGGTACAGGTTGCCGGGCAACACGTCTGGTGGCGTCACCTGGGGGAAGTTGGGGGACCCAGGGAGGGGCGGCGAAGGCACGGGAGACCTCTGCGTCGTCTGGAGAACAGAGCAAAAAAAAATGTGGGTTAATTTAATCACCCATCATCCTGGAGAATTAAACACACCTTAGTATACCCAACAGAAATAAATCTTTACCAATAGTATATACCTTTTATTTTTTATTTATTTGTTATTTTTGTTGTATGTCGCCCCTTATATACTGGTTAGCCATCAGTTATTGCCCCCATTCCACTACAGCGCTCCAGCACTTGTGATTGAATTTAAATATAGGACACCTGTTATACCTATAACTGGTTGCTATACAGTAAAACATGTCAATGATTCTACTCTTAATCCTTCAACAGCATCTTTACATAAATTTAAAGAAAATATTATAGAAAAACATAAGTACAACAAACAGGCATCTAAAAATATGTTATCAAATATGTATCACGAAAAAAAATACAGAAATAATTAATAATTTGATGACGGAAATTACATTTCTTTTATACAAGTTTCCTAATTTCCCTTCAGTAATAAACACTTACAGTTAACAAATAAATACAAATCTTAAAACAATAGTAGTATTTCCAGATTCCTACTAATAATATAAATGGTCAAGTTACGTAACTAACTGTGATGAAAATGGAATTAATTTGACAAGTAACAATACTGGATATTGTTACATGATACAATACATATTTATCATATATAATAGTATACACAAGATCAACGCTTACAGTTTTACACAATTTTCAATTTAAAAGTTTATTACGTCCCGACCACGATATTATGAAATTCTTTTGAGTACAATTTCATGCTCATCTCAAAGTTTGGTTTATAAATCCCCATATAAAATTTGTAATGTCAATAATTCGAGGGGTTAAGAGCCAGAACACCTTATCTCCACTTTACCATATACTGAGTAAAATTAATCGCATTTGAAAGTTTGGGAAGCAACTTAAATATAGAGACACTCACTTTTATTTTATTGAATATCTTCAAAAGTATGTATCTGATTGACATAATCTTTTCTTTTTGTCAGCACATGGGTGATGCTCAATATAATTAAAACTCATTTTCACACTAATTGGCAGATATTGTGTTCTGGCCTCTAACCCCTCGAATTCACTTACTCATACTCAAAATTTTATATGGGGGATTTGTGAACAAAACTTTTGAGTTGAGCATGAAATCGTACTCCAAAATGTTCATAATCTCCAGGCAAGTTTTCTTCCAAAGAGTTTTCCCACAAACGGTAACAGTATCAAAAATGTATATAACCGGTAGCAGAAAGTAGGAAAGGTTCTTTACGACACAAGTTATTATTAAAGTTTCAAAGCATTCAAAATGACTGAATACCTGATATATCACATGTACTGATTGTATTACATATGTGTATACCATACTTGGTATACTGCAGATTCTATGTATACCATACTTGGTATACAGCAGATTCTGTGTATACTGTACTTGGTATATTGCAGGTATTGTGTATATCCAGTATATCACAGGCTATGGTTACATAAACTGGTATACTTGCAGGTCGTGCGAGTATACTGGATATACTCAAGAATGCAACACCATTAACCCTCTCCCTGCTGGATTAGACACAGACACATCTCTTTAGGGCATCAATGGTTGCCTTCAGCATGGAGAGGGTTAACCCTCTCCCTGCTGTATTAGACACAGACCCAGCTTATTTGGGCATCTCTGGTTGCCTCCAGCAGGGAGAGTGTTAAGGTAAGAGTATAATAAAACAGCAGTGGCACATATCTAGCGACTAGGACCTTTAACACACTGAATAGTTCATGAAGGGTTTCTGTTTACTAAATTTCACAGGATGAAAAAGTAAAGACTAATTTCTCCAGTTTTTCTTGTCACAGTAACTTGATAATTTCATCTAGTAGTCATGGGGTCATTATTACATTCTTATTTCCACTTGCAAATTTATATTAATCTACATCAATAATACATGGTATAAATAGGATAAATCATGGACAAAATAAGTTATTTACAATAATACATTATCAAGACAAGTTAGTTATTAATTTTAATAGTAAAAATTACATAATTTATCTACTGTTAAAATGAGAACTGGTGTCTCTCTACACAACTTTTGCAGAATGTTAAGGGAACCAGTTTTACGGGTGTGCAACATGCGCTAATTAAATATTAGCAAGCAAGCCTTTCCATTCGATAATATACACAATTCATGTGCACATGCTGAAAAGATGAGAGAAATGTTTCGTGTCTTTTGATTGAATGCACAATTCTGTAATAAGGAATAGATAATATTTTAAAAATTGTTTATTATATTAGCATAGCATAATGTAAATGTGTGTGTCTCGCACATTAGAGTGAGTGAATTATTACTTTACGTCACAGTAGGAATCTTTCACCCATACGTGATGAACATAACTATTAGAATTAGTGTTCTCGTTATATGGTGCCATTAAGAAATATTTAGTAACCATTATCTCCTAAGCTTGTTTCAGTTAGTGATCTCGACTTTACTTGACCTCGACAAAATGACGAGGGCCTGTTAGAAAATAGGACAGGAAACAGAAACCCTGAACTGTTAAAAAGAAATCCACCAATAGAAAGCCAGTATTTCTCTGGTGACCTTCGTATTGCACTGACAATTCCACATCGTGTTGTCCCAAATCGTCGGATATTTTTCAAGGAAACAAAAAATAAGACGATTTTGAAATTATAAAAATTAAACAGACAAATTAAGTCAGTAATATTCTTGATAGTTACATTTAATTTAAAAAGAGAGAATATTTCTTTAAAAAAAAAACTACATTTGAATCCGACAATTAAACAACAATATGGAATTGTCAGTGAAGAAAGCGTGACATGCAAAGGGAGACAACTCTCACTAAGGGCTTGAATGCAGGTGCCAGCAACCTTGCGTTGATCATTGTTTATGAATCTGAGTGAAGACGAAAATACGTCAACATATATCACACGGCATGCAAATGTTCAAACGGCACGATAACAAATAAATAAATAAACATGCAAAAGGACAATGAATTATTATCCACACTGTCGAAACTGTGGACGAGGATAGGAATATTAGTTAACAAACTCTGAATGTCATATCATGATTGTGCAGGGCATTCTGGGAGCATACAAATGGGGAGGGGGGGGGGGGAAGAGCTGGTTTGGGAGACGACGAGAAATTGTTAAATGGGGGTCTAAACTTGTATCGTGCAAAAACAAACATAGTACAATCACTTTAACGACTTGTCAAATGAATCCTTTCTGGGCAAGATGTGATTGGTTTGGATGTGCAAACCCATTTCATCATGAAGAAGTTAAGAACGATTAGATTTAATATTGTGTGGTTGCACTATTTTTGTGACTGCATGCATCATGACTGTTGAATTAAAGATTTTTTAATATTTTTTTTTATCAAAGCTGGCGTATTTTAATTACACTTCAAAGTTGTTGTTGGCTTGCATATGTGTGGAATATTCTTGATGCGATGTAATAATAATAATAATAATAATAATAGTAATAATAGTAATAATAATAATATATAGCGCATAGCAGAAGCATTATGGAGACAATGCAACTTTGTCTACATAGGACCATATCTGAGTTGCACCAGATAGATTTGATTTCAGAATAATTTGCACATCAACCCCCACAACAAAAATAAAAAATAAAAGTTGACATCCCCTCCCACCCCGTAAAATGAAAATTAATGGATCTAATCTGATTATGATTAGATTTCACATCAAGACTTAGTGCCACACACCCCTACACCCACAACAAATAAAAATAAAAATAATAAAAAGAATTGACATTTTCTGCCCAAGCCAAAACAAAATTAATGGATCTAATCTGATTATGATTAGATTTCACATCAAGACTTAGTGCCACACACCCCACCCCCACAAAAGTTTTTTTTTTTAAATAATAAAAAAAAATAAAAAAATAAAAAAAAAATAAAAAAAATGGACATGACAACAGCCAAATGAAAATTAAAGGATCTAATCTGATTATGATTAGATTTCGCTATTATTCTCAAGCCAAACACCACACAGCACAGCAAGTCATTGCAGT
>JAVCKX010081657.1:1986-13077 GCA_034780695.1 Lepetodrilus gordensis | reverse complement strand
CACATACTGTAGACCAAACCTGTTGCCCACATACTGTAGACCAAACCTGTTGCCCACGTACTGTAGACCAAACCTGTGCCCATGTACTGTAGACAACCTGTTGCCCACGTACTGTAGACCAAACCTGTGCCCATGTACTGTAGACCAAACCTGTTGCCCACATACTGTAGACCATACCTGTTGCCCACATACTGTAGGCCAAACCTGTTGCCCACGTACTGTAGACCAAACCTATTGCCCACGTACTGTAGACCAAACCTGTTGCCCATGTACTGTAGACCAAACCTGTTGCCCACGTACTGTAGACCAAACCTGTGCCCATGTACTGTAGACCAAACCTGTTGCCCACGTACTGTAGACCATACCTGTTGCCCACATACTGTAGGCCAAACCTGTTGCCCACGTACTGTAGACTAAACCTATTGCCCACGTACTGTAGACCAAACCTGTTGCCCACATACTGTAGGCCAAACCTGTTGCCCACGTACTGTAGACCAAACCTATTCCACACATACTGTAGACCAAACCTGTTGCCCATGTACTGTAGACCAAACCTTTTGCCCACGTACTGTAGACCAAACCTGTTGCCTACATACTGTAGACCGTACCTGTTGCCCATGTACTGTAGACCTTACCTGTTGCCCAAGCACTATAGATCATACCTGTTGCTCCCATCAATTGTGGTATGCATTCTTTGCTTTAGCCAAACATGTATTTTCAGTCAGTCAAAACAAATTGGCTTACTTAATAGTGGAAACACTTTAAGAAGCACAATTTTTTTTCTCTCTTTATGCATAAAGCATAGCACTAACTTTAAAATGATTAACATTAGAGTTTTACTCATTGGCAATTTGTCATGTTGGTTACAAATTATTCTGACAGTCTTCATTTTTGGCAACTTTATCAAAGTCCACACAACCATATCCATTAAACATTCCCCCTAATGATGTTTCCACGTGTGAAGATGATTTTGCAATGACTTGTATTTATTAATCAAGTGTTAGTAAATATTGAAAACTGCTTGTTCTTTGTCATGTATATTCAATTTTGCTGGCATCTTGGAAGTAGAAAAAGTGTAAATTACTCCCAACTGTGTTGACCTGCTTTTTGACCATGCACTTTGTTGTTTATTGATTTTTCAATGGGGATCTCATCTGCTGATTCCTACACTGGGAACGTTGTCGGTATTCAGACTATGCTGTCCTGTATCATACTTCTTAATGTCTAAGGATACAGAGGAAATGTTTCTACTGTGTCTGACCATTGAGGTCATAGCTTAGACTTCCAATCCTACCGTGATACTTTGTGTATATGGGTGGTGGTAAGGGTGTGGTATCTTTCTGATCTGTCATGAACAAACACTGCCATGTTATTACACCAATATTACTCATGTCATCACTTCTTCATACGTCTTGCAATACGCTTCCATCCAACTAGTATATTTTTATGCCAATTAACTTTTTTTATTTTTTTTATTTTACAGCATCAACCTTTTCTTTTCCAATGATGCAATGTATTGCTAGACAATCATAAATCTGACGTTCTAATCTTATCTTGCAGTATCACCTCTTCGATTTGTGACGGGTAGCGAACCAAAATCTGCACCCCCCATGATGGCCCGGTCCTTCCAGAATGACCACACCCATGCAATTATCTACAAGTCAGACATCATGAAGGTAGGTATCCAAGTCTATCAGTATGCACTCTGATCTGTGTTAGACATCACGTACTTGGAAATCATGCAGTGATACATAAAAAGTAGGTTTAAATGTAACCAAGGATCAGTCGTTCTTGTACTAATCTTGAAAAGAACAACTATTCGAATGTTTGCAGTCAAAAGGATTCTCTGTTGCTTTCAGTTATCTATGGATTCAGAAATGGATAAAATGGAAATAGAAGACTTGGGTGAGTTAATAACTTTATATAAGGAGAAAGAAAATGCGAGAGGATATGAGCGTGAGCTGTTTGTTATGCAGAGAGATTGTATTCTTGAATGATATTATGGAATGAAAAGTGACAAAAAGTAGCAATCCAGTCATGTATGTATGACTAAAAAAACCACCAGTTATTATTCTCATTCTATGATGTAGATAAAGGTAACCTGCACTACAGACAACTACATTTTTGTTGGAAATTTTATGGTTTTAGAAATATTTTCCCTCTAAATCTGTATCAGAATATTGGTCCACAGGAGGAAATTCTATGCAGCATTTGTATGCTCTAACCTTTAAGTATTGTCAAATTCCTTAGGTTAACCAAATTTAGTACCCAGTTATAGATCAAGCTGTACAAACTAGATTATTCTTCTGCCCACGGCCATATTTTTTCACCCATTTTCATTTAATTAAAAACCCATGCTATGGCAGTGTCTTTGGAAATTATAGAATTTCGTCAAAGCCCCTGGATGCAAAAAAAACTTAGATTCAGCTTTGAGTTCAACCAAAGTACAGAAAGTTGATAAAAGCCAATAATCTAGCTTTCTGTGGAACTGGCTATCTTGTAGTTAGATACCAGGGTATCGTTTCTCGAAGCTCTCTTAGCCACTAAGGGACCATAGCACTCTCTTTGCCGATAGCTAATACATTGCTAAGAGAGCTTATACCCAGGGTTCTCCTTGGCAAGTTATCCAGATAATGCACGTTTATCAAAGCCAGGTAAAGCCTGACATGCAATGTTGATCTCTGCACTAGCTGGGTGTTTTTTTCCACCTGGACTTGGAATATCGGCATAAACTGATAATCTCCACATTGGTATGGCTAATTACCCCGAGTATGGGCACTGCCTATGTTATTCTGGCCCAGGATTGTCCATGACCTCATACAGGGTTAAACAACAGGAACGTAACTGTATATTACAAGTTGTATGAATGGCAGATTAGGTTGTGTGTGTGTTTGTGTGTAACAGAGATGGCTGTTGTGCAGTTGACATTCCATGCTGACAAATGCTGACATGTTTTGCATCTACAAAAACATACCACTGGACAATTTGGCCTAGGTACAAGAAAGAACGTACATGTAGCTTGTGGTATGTGCGAGTGAATAATGAATGTGAAGTCAATTGCAATGAATGGAACAATTAATAACATTATTTACCAGATTAGATTTATATACAAGTTACAACAGTCAAACAATGAATGTATGTTTTCATAAATATGACGTCATGCATCATTCTACTACACTGTATTCTAATAGTTTCAATCTGTATATCAAAATATAATTTCATATATGTCATCTGTTAATTTTCTATAATTATTTCATTTTCCATATATCTGTGTTTGAATAGAGTTTGCCTTTCTTGTTATTTGATGATATATCATTACTATTTTCTCTTCCAGATCAAGATGAAGAACAAGTATTTGCCAAATTCATGCGGGCCCACAAGTGCTATGATCTCATACCTATGAGTTCCAAGCTGGTCATATTCGACACACAATTGAATGTAAGCTGTGTACAACATCAATAACTACCTTTGTCAAACGTTGCGCACACTCAGTATTTGCATGTTTCCTTTGGAAATGGTACTAGGTTTTACTGTTTTGAAAGAAAGAAAAACATTTTTTTTACGAAGAAGACTTACTTATATTAATTACATTTTGCCGTTGAATATTATTTCTGTTAATGTATCAAAATGCTGACAAGACAGTAGCCAAGAATGCAGTCAATCTGTGTCAATATTTACCTGTATGCCCATTGGTTGCTTTGAGTTGATATTGCGCCATATGTACATGGTACTATACAGTTGTATACAACTATATTCAATGCAATCTTTGAGGCTGCATAATAGAAAGTGTGACTGCATTCATGTTCTATAGTGAACTCCGGAATAATGCAGTCTAGATTGATCCAATAAGCTGACAAGCTGTCCCTTATATTAGTAATAGAAACCATCCATTGAGGTAGTTTCGGTCCAGCTAGTTTCTTGTAGAGTAATAATTTCTGGATTAATACCCACTTGACCCCAACAATTAGGTCAGTCCTCCATTATGCTGGACTGCGTTGTCACGTTTAGTTCCTGGAAATGACATATGTTTATGTAAACATTTCAAACCTAATTTCCTGACTGCACGTCAACAGTAACACCAATGCAGACAGGTTTTCACATGGATGGAGTTAGTAATGAGAGTCTGGTCATCCAGAAGCTTATTGCAGTCCCAATTTGGATTTAATAGGTTCCTTGGTTCTAATATTATCTTGCAGGATAATGCCAGAATTAGCAGTCAGAAATATTATGCCGTATATATAATGATATTAAATATCCAATTTTGTAAGGATTCAGAAGCACAAGGTTTATCCCCATGTGTTTCATAACCTGCACTGGCTTATTATTTTCCCTTCAGTGTCTTTCTGAATTATCGACATAATCCTTGTGTTGATGTTAGAAACGGAATACATGTAATTAACCGTTGTGAGAGTTTTTAGCACTGCATTTAGATCTTCAGGATCTTGTATGTTCGTTAATGTTAAATTTACTTCCGGTCACTTTGACCCAGAAATAAATAAGTAGTATGACTGACACTAAAATATGTAGCAGCACATGTATATATGCAAGTCTCTAGCATGTCATTGCAAATATTTGAGGATACCACTCTTTCCGGAGCATTTTTGATAAAGAAATATTTCCAAAATTATTTGATAATGTTTTTGTGTAGTTTAACCTGTTCTATATTTTAGTATATATATATTTGTATATGATATATTTAAACATGACTGTTCCAAACATCTAGATAAAACAATAGATATCATGGAACCAACAATTAATGCAGCTTTCATAACCAATAATTTGAAATAATATACATTAGTCTCAATTATACAATATATTATATAATTTCCATTAAGTAAGTCATTATGGAAATGCAGTACAGAGTTTTTTAATTAGATTTTTCAAAGTTATTGTTTTCTTTCAGGTGAAGAAGGCATTTTTTGCTCTTGTGTACAATGGAGTTCGAGCCGCCCCACTCTGGGATAATGTTAAACAGGATTATGTCGGTCAGTATTAACTCAACTTAGACCAGTCTTGCAGCAATTTTATGTTTACATTAATTTTTTTTCATCTCTTGTTCTTGCATTTGAACAATGTACAGAACGTACTCCAAACTATTGCATTTAATTCTTTAATTTTATTTTTTAAATTTTATGAAATGTAATTTTTCAGGAATGTTGACCATAACGGACTTCATCAATATTCTCAAGACGTACTACAAATCTCCACTGGTAAGTGGTTCTGTCCAATCATCCCATATAATTTTTCTTTCCCAAACAGACCAAATCCCTTTCCTTTCTTGAATTATAAATAGCCTCTGAAATATCTAGCTCCTAAATCAATATTATTTATATATTCCATAGAAAATAAAAAAGATAATTTGAAAACAATAGCACGTATGTATCTTATTTCCAATTCATATACAAGTCGTATATACAAATGTCAATATTATGTACGTGGCCATCTTTCAAAGTTAATGAGCATTCAGTGAGAAAAGTCTGTCCAATCCCCTGACATAATCCAAGTGATTCCTAATACCTACTGTTGGTCCCAGTACTGAGAACATGAGAGGTAGAGCACTTGGTGAGACAGACAGGGTGATCCCGATAGACGCAATGGTAGGAAGTAAGCATTGTAGTGGTGAGACAGACAGAGTGATCCCGATAGACGCAATGGTAGGAAGTAAGCATTGTAGGACAGAAGCTAGGTCCTGGAGAAAACAGAAGACATGGTTTCAGTAACTGCCCATACCAGGGGCCATGTTCCCGAAGCTATCGTATACATAATGACATGATTTTTGATGTTCCAGAAAGAGACAAATTGTACTCTGCAAAAGCGTAACATTTTCGTAGCGTAAATAATAGCTTCAGGAACATGGTCCCAGGTCACACTGATGGTAAATTTCCATTTTGCAGCTCTTTAACTTGAAATGTCAAATTAATCTTACTAATACATCAGTAATGTGTTCAACCATTTTCTAAAAACTTATGCTTAAAGCAATACATCATTTTTGTTATTTTTTGTATGTACATGATTACAACAAATGTTGTCACTAGTACAGTCCTTTTGGTTATTTTTATATATCTACATTTAAGCCATATGTTTCCATGCGCATGGCAGATTACCTTCCATTAAGCAAGTTCTTGATCTATACAGCTTTTGTTCTAATCAATATTACGGACTATTTGATTGGGTACGCTGCTGTGGTTTCTCTGGGTTAGCTCAGCTCCCATTAATCATAGCTATTGACACAAGCTAGCCCGTTGACATCTCCCAAAGCAGATCAGGTGTGAGTGCCATTACTAATTAGATGTCGGATACTTCGTCATGACTTTATGCTTTTGCCGTTGGTCATTATTGGATCTGGCAGCAAGGAAATAACACTCGATCAGAAATCCTTGTACTCAATTCCCAGGGACAAAGCCAAGTCCTAATATGATTTCCTATTTTAAATTCTTTTTGACCAATAATTCTTTTTGTTCCTGTTGGATGAAACCTTCCTGCAGTGGTGTTAAGCAATAATTCACTCACTCACCTCATGTTGAAAAATTATCTATTGATTAATGATGAAAGTAAGAGACATCTTCACGATGGAGTAGTCAATGTGTGCGGCACAACTGAAGCTTCATTTGAGTTATGACTCACGAGTGATCAATGCTTCTATTTTATTATTTATGATTGAAAACAACATTGAGCAACATCTTAAAGATTTCAAATTAAACTTGCATCCGACTTTTCCTGGGACTGTCGTGTAAGTCATTCTGACATGCTGCACCAGGATTGAGGATTTGACCTCAATTTTATGGGTATGTCATTTAGGACTGTTGACATACTGCTACAGTCTCAGTATTTGGACCTCAATTTTCTGGGATGTCATGTTGAACTGTTGACATACTAAGGCGGTCTCAGTAATTGACCTAAATTTTTGGGGTATATCATTTAAGGCATACTGACACACTGCACCAGATTTGAGGTCAACCTAATTTTTCTGGATATGTCCTGTTGAACTGCTGACACACTGAACCAGTTTCCTACTCTGGCTGAGTGTCATGTTGAACTGCCTGAACTGTCAGTTTCAACTTTGCTTATCTCATTGCTTGGATGTCGACACCAGAAGTTAAGTATAGAACATGATGCTTTTCTCTGCTTTTCAGCTTCTCTGAAATTACTGAAGAACTATTCCAAAATGGCATCATCGAGAATAACTTTTTAAGAATGTACTCAATAGTTAGAAGACTATTATCCACGTAAGCCATATACACCAGATAAAGGTAACGGTAATTGGAAATGCACATCTAAGTCCAGGAATAGACTTGCCAGATGAGTCTTGAGGAGGCTGGTCACATAAGCCGCGTTGAAGAATTACCCGATTTCAGTTACATGAAAGGTATCCTATTCAACTTATTATAGAGGATTCAAGAAATTCAACACTTCTGAAAGATCACTGGGTAATGTAGAATGTCCAATGAGAAGCTGCACGTAATGTAATTACATACATCTAGGGTCTTTTCCAGAGACTCATAACTGGCTATACTTGTATTAGAGTTATGACTATGGTGGTGCTGTAATCACTCCTTGGCTCCAGGCTCTGGCATGAATAGCCTGGACAGTATCTATTAACCTTCCACTTGCTGGCTTAATCAGTCGCTGCTCGATAGGGCATCTCCTGGTGCCTCCAGCAGGAAGAAGGTTAACATATTCCTTCAAGTGACAGCGTGGAATATTGGAGCCATATCTTACTGCTTGCTTAAACAAAGGTCATCAATGTATTAACATGCTACTTGGAAAAACCCTCATATGTTCTATGTATTGTCAAAAAAAACTTCAAGTTAGTCCAAAATTGTCTGCTCAAATTGTTATTTAATCAATAATATATATTTTTTTCCCCCACGTTTCTTTTACATTATGTAGACAATCCAGTGTTTCTGACTGTGCATACAGTGTAGATTGTGATCAAGACTGCATCGGCACATTCGCATCCGCCACGGCCAATCAATTACTTGAGGTTGCACATTACTTCAGTGTTCACCATGAGCAGACATGACGCAATTACTTAATAAGATATTGCTGAGGCAGGGTGACCATGTTGAATAATAAACTGAAATCTCTTGGCAGTCCATGTAACAGTGCGTATAATTAAGTCAATTTAGCTGTTTTCCAAACATGTTTGACCTTTCTATCGCCATGAATATTCAGATTGCATATTTTTTTTGCTCTGTAATTGTTGAATTAATGCAGTACATGTATTAACAAATAAAATGATGGCATCATAACACTGACAACTATCAGAATTGTTTTGAAGTGCTTGTACTCTTGTTTTTTTTGGTTTTTTTCCAACATCTAAATTTGTTCTATCCATGCAATATATCTGCAGGATACATCATCTAAATTTGTTCTATCCATGCACTATATCAGCAGGATCCATAATTGCTAGTAATGACATAGTTAATCTGTCTAGAGATGATATACTTGTATTATGTGTTCTGTAATGCCGCAATACTGGGTAATCAATATAGGCTAGAGTTGTATTCAGACTTCGTAATCTTGTAATAGGTAATTATTGGTAAGGCTACATGTACGAGGAAGAGGTATCGGGAGACGGACTCACCAGACGGATCTCAGTTTTCTGATTGCAGTCTGTCAGCAAGAGGAAGTTGTCTTTTTACATCATGACTTCTAATTATAGCTAAGGAACCTCAAGCACCATCAGGGCAGGAAGTTCACAGCAGTGTATGCTGGCAGTTAGTTCTGGTGCAAAATCCTACATGGATATTTTGGTCAAGACAGACTGTAGGCCTCAAAGTTACAATTCTTTTCAAGGATCCATTTGGCTCCTGCATAGCCAGAAACACTTAAAATAAATGCAATGTTGGTAACCAAATGCAAAATTAGGCTACCAAATTAGTCACTAAATTGAGCCCTGACTACTTTTAAAGCAGCAATTTTAAAGACAAAGATTAATGGTTTTACTAATAGACTGTACGTTCAGGGAAACAATGCTTAAAAACAATTATCGATGGTATTGTCAACTTTTCCAAATTTAGTGCAAACTTTTGCTATCTCTATTTTTTTCTCTCCCTCTCTCCCTCTCTCGCTTTTCTGTTTTTGCCCCTTCTATGTAAACAATGGTGTTCTCTGATTGTAATTGATATGTTGACTCGGTCTGTGTTTTCCTGAATATCAAACTGGTGTGTGTGGTTCCAAGTGAGTACAAGACTCTTCAGCATTGATCTTTTCCACTGAAATCAATTGCTGTATTCCTTGTACCGGTATTGTGCTCCCAGCTTCAATAAGTGCCCGTTGCCAACTTCCCTGGCCATATTGAAAGTGACGTGCCTTCAACTTGGCATAAGTTCTAGAGAATGTCAGTTGACATTGATTTTCGTCTCCTAGCAATGTTCATCTAGTAAATAGATAACATGAGAACATTTTAAAGAGTTTATGCAGTAAATATCCAAATGTGTTGGTACCAGATAAGAACAAGCTCTACAAACTGGTCACATGGATTTTCAATATTTTTCGTTTTATGCTTTTTTTTGCAGATTGCTCCCCAAGGCAGTAAACATGATGACTATCATACAGTATTTCCACTGACATTTATATGAGTCTGCACCACAACTTGAAAAAACCTTACTAGTATCATCTGTCATTAAGACTGATACTTTAAGACTATTTATGTGGTATGGAATTAACTTGCATCATTATCAGAAATATTTCTTCCTCTCAATCGAAACTTGAGTCAAATGTGACTTGAATTTTTGTTTGTCTCATCATGTACTTTTCACTTCTTGGCAAGAATGTCGCACTACTTTGAGAAGCATCTATTCCTATATTTGATTGGCATTTTTCTTGATGCAAACCTACACCTGACGTGATTCATTGGAGAGTCGTTGTACAGCTTCCAGGAGTGAAATCAAATCCTGTTCCTACAAGAAATCTGTTATGCGGATGAGCAGCTGTTCGATTTCCCAAACTAGAAACCTTGTCACATCATTTAACCATCAATTTTGTATTCCAACTTAGTAGAGCGAATACAATGGATGTGTTTCCATGTTGAAATTTCCTGCTTTTTGCATGACATACCTTATATGTCATGGTAGACTTAGTTCATTTTGGTATTAATTGAGGTTTCATGGCGTGCCAAGTAAGCATAAATTGAAAATCGCTTCACTTGAAATTTTAATAAGCCGCTATTGACCATTCTTTCTTCATATTGATCGCCAGGTAAACCATCCTACCAACATTGTCTACATGGTTCTGTAAGATTTCTGGAGTTTCAATGCAGGCCGTCTATAAGATTAATATCTTCCAGCCCCGATTGAGCATAAGGGATATTTCCCATGATACTAGCTAGGTGCATCAGATGGCTGAGAAGATTGAAATGGTAGAATCTCGATGCATCATTGTAAGATTTGTTTCTTCTGGCTGCCCGCATTTCCAGGCTGTCGAACAATTCCTAGTGCGTTGCCAAGATGTGGCCCTGGATTATTCTCGTAATTCCTTCTAAGTACCTGAAGTCAAAATACATCACTGCTAATCTGGCGATCATGTCCACAGGAAGAGCGAGGATCATCGCCTATGTGTTTATTCATACAGAATATTTGCTCAAAGTCTTCTACGATCTGACCATCTTCTGGTACATTGCACTTTAAGTACATACATTGCCATTTTCTACGGTTGTGGTATCTTCTTGAATAACCCCAACAGTACTAATCGATAATATACTTCCAATGTAACTTGATTCGTGATTAGTACCTAATTAGATCTATTGGGAACTGTATACTAGCATGCACTCTGGTGATATTACATATTTATAGATAGCCACAAATTGGGCACCATTGTGTGTATGGTTATATGCATATGCCACCTAATTACCAAGCCCTTCGCGGGTTTAGATAGAACGTGGTTTTGTAATTAATCTATTCTCTCTTCAGCGAGTCTTAAAATCTTCTCTCGGCAGTGTGTGATTGTGGTAAAGCTTAAGAGAACACAAGTCCCTGGACACTTGTGTGATTTTATTCTCAAAGAAAACAGAACTGGCAACGTGAAGTGCCACCAGTGCCACCATTTCGTTACAGTTGGTTTTAAATGTGTCTGTAACCATGGGAATTG
>JAVCKX010081330.1:0-13095 GCA_034780695.1 Lepetodrilus gordensis | reverse complement strand
TTTGACTGGGTTCCGTCCACAACACAAAATAGAATGCACATACGCAGTGATTATACCGCTATTGAGCTAGTTTAGCTTAACCCCGGAAGAAACAATCTGACCACTAGTGACGCGCCCTATTGTGAACACAAATTATTATATGGGACATTGGGAGGGAATTCACACTTTACATTATGTAAGTGCCAGCCAGACTGGTGTTCACCAATGTCAGAGAGTATGTTTGTATGTGTAATTAACCCTTTCCCTGCTGAAGGCAACCAGAAATTCCTTAATGAGCAGTGCTTTGTTCTAATCCAGCAGGGAGAGGGTTAATTAGAAGATTTTTTTTTCTTTCTAGATTACCCGGTAATAATAACAAATCAGCTGGATTTGTCATTGAAATATCTGTATATTATTAGAACATGTAATAACCTAGTTATTATAGTGACATTTGACCTCTGCAAAGATAATCTTGTCACTGTAACCCTCTCCCTGCTGAATTATGGTATGCACAGGTACAGCTCTTTATGGCATCAGCATGGAGAGGGTTAATAAAGTCGATCAAGTGAGTGCTTCATTATTCATAGTATTATATTTACTGGGTATGTGTTTTTTTTTTCTCCAAAGGTATTAAAGGCATAATATCACAGATATTTATGGTTGTTTTGGACTAGTTCTTAGCTATTACTGCAAAGTGCATTCATTTGGCATATATAAAATCATGTTTGTACTTCCAAACAGCTTTCCACCGCTGTGTGGTTGACAAATCTGCAATGCAATCCCCTCCCTGATAGGCTGCTTCTTTATATATCATTCAAAGGGGACATAACTCTAATGTGTGCTCACATTCCTTCTTAGAACAGTAATGCATCAAAGACAAGGTAAATGGCAGAACGTTTCCTTATTTAACTCGATACCCCGGTATCGAATGCTGGGCGATAAGTACATCCGTAAATAAATACTTTTGGGTGAACAAATGATGCGTAATTAGTCTCAGATCGAAATGTGTGTGTCCATATTAGGGTCAATCGACTGTGATATTATGCCTTTAAAATTAACATTTATATATAGTTTGCTTGACCTTATTCATGTTTCCCCTTTCATTCATGTAAGAACTATATACATGATGATCATGGAAAGTAGGGTGATAGTTGTTATTTTGATACCCCGCGACTTTTCTATGCAATATCATTCATGTCACTAAAATTACTAGAGCATGGCCATTCAAACGAGATATGGTATAATCATTTCAACATGAACATAAACACATATTACCATATGCTGGTAAAGATATAGTACATGTATATATATAGAGTGTGAAAATCCTATCCCTGCTGGATTAGGCAAAAGCACTGCTCATAATGGCATCTCCGGTTGCCTCTAGCATGGAGAGGGTTAAAGCTTCTAAAAATCAGATAAAACCAATACGAGAGAGGTTAGCAATAGGGTATTCAATTGGTGGATCTTGTACTACGAATTATAACTATAACATATGCTGAATTATATAATGTGATGATATTCATTTTACCGAGTATGGTATAAGCTTTTAAATTATGCGATATATATAGATTATATATATATATGATACTATATACATGTACATACTGGTAGTCATATACAGCTGTACTAGTAAATCCTTTATGTATTGCGCCTTCCTTTAACTGGAAGCAGGAAATAGAAAGCATCACAACATGATATGTATGAACAAAACTACTGCTATTAATACCGTTGTGTCTTTTAGGTCATAGTTATCTGATTCCCTAGTTTACAGATATTTGTGTGGTGTAATGAATGGTCAGTTGGCAGAAAATAGTTGAACAATACCATTATGATCCATAATGGGACCAATAAATTCTTTGAAGTTTTGAATCCAATTCTATACTTTTCAAAGGACAGCTTATCAATAGAAGTAATTGTTATTAGAATTGTATTAAACACCCTGGTAGCTGGAGTAAATCTAATGTTCAATTATGCCTTAGCACAGTTTATTCTTTCACCATTTATTATTATGATTTTTCTAAGGATGGATGCAGTCGGCAGAATATAATAAAAATAAATGGGGAAAAAATTGTTCTGTGGATCCGTAAATAAATGAAACTATGGCCTTAGCTTGGATAAAAAATTGAGCTATTAAACATAAATGATTACAAACAAGCATAGTCAGTGTCGGAAATCTGCAATAAGTTACTTTTTTTTCTCAATTAAATTGATTGGATCATCTATGATAATCTGTACGGTTGTATGATACTTCGTTGTATGTAATTGATCATTGTGTAAATGAAGAGGTAATCTTTCTGTGTTTCTTAATTTCCTGGAAAAAGGTGCACATTTTGCCAAATTTAGAAATCAGGAAATTCAGTTACATCAGGAAATTCAGTTACTTGCACATTTTACCAGGAATTCAACCATCGCGATAAACTGGGGTCAACTACAGATATATACTGTATTTTTGCCATGGTATACACCAGTTCGGTAGATAATGTTCTATAGCATGTGCGGTCAGCTATGACCTTGTCATTCTAAGGCCAGGACAGATAATTAATATATGCGGCACATGCAGGGGTTGTATCCAGGAGGATTGACCATAGCTGGGGTATGCATACCACAAGCCCACTGGGGTGTGACCAGAACAGGCTATTAATAATACAGTTTAATATCAGATATGCATGTAGATGGTACATAGAGGCTCATACATGGAATGTGCTATTATTGTCATTGTCTGAGATTGCTTCCTGAGCATTTATAGTACCGTAATCAATTAATAATTAATAATTTATATATACTAAACTAAATATTGATATAATAATAATATATTTATGGTAATTAAAATAATAAATACAAATACAGGTAAGATAATTGAATATATATTGTACATGTGTGTGTGTATATATAAGTGTGTGCATGCATGCATGTGTGTGTGTTTGTGTGTGTGTGTGTGTGTGTTTTAATTACAGTAATCCCTAGTAACCACAGTAATTACAGTAATCTCTAGTAACCAATCGCATTCATCTTGAATAAAATATATTCAAACGTAAACACGCACCACAAAAACAGTATTTATGTGGTGTAGATTTAATATAGTAAACAAACATGCATAGTTTGTAATGAATATACTCCACTAGGCCTATTACGTTATCATGATAAAATGCTTATGTAAATTTATCGATTTACAATGAATAATGAAGCCATAAGCAACATGTGCGAGTACGATATGAATGACTGCTCAGTCATGCGGGACCCAATTGTAAACACGCCCGGGAAATCAAGCTAGGCTTTGTTAGAGATTGGCACGACAAGATGTTATTCTGCTGCTATGGTAATATGTTGTTGTTGCTGTGGCACAGATAAAGCATGTATTTAAGGTGGAGCATCTGGCATATGATAAGTCCTACTGAACACTTCTTTATCTACTTTGATGCCGTTTATGACAAACAATGCTTACCAAACCCAATGTACTAGTACAAGCTTGGGAATTGTAGGAATAATGTGTTCATTGAACCAGAACTGTTAATCAATAAATCAATTTTAGACTGTATTCTTAAAAGTACAGTGGACAAATATTACATTTTAATATTACGCAATATTTTAGCATTATCATCAAGTGAATCAAAGTGAAAAAAACAGATATGTAATAAGTATATTTATATCTATATTGGAAACTTTACTTAAAGGCTTTCCCCAGAATTATTTGAGGACAAGAAATGTGCAATATTTTGATTATTTAAACTAAACAGTAACAATATTGTCAGTTAATAATGAGAGAAAATAGTCATATTTTATATGTTTATTTCATTAATTGATTAAGTAATCAAATATCATCTTAGATAATGTCAAAGTTTTGTTTTATTTCGACAACCTAAATGTACACATGTAATAATAACATGATACATCATACATGTAATAAGGTCACGACAAGCATGATCAGATAATCACCGGTGTAATTACATGTATATACCCCAGGTAATTATGTGCCATATACTTCACGTTGACTCTAAAACTTCTAGTACAATGAGAAAGAAAATCCATATGGATGTTTAGGATTTGCTTTGTTGTATGGAAGCACTTCAGAATGCACAGCCTTGGTTTGCACATGGACTATGGTAGAAGCTTGAGAACAGTGTCATGCATGATTCTTTATTTTGTCCATCTGAGGTAATCGTCTCTCATATTTTGTACCACTTTATTTTTTTAATAATTCACGAGTGTTATGGTTCAAGCAATGTTTTTCAAACATGGAAACAATTTAAATTAAAAAGATAGTTGTGAAAACGATTTTTGTTCTTGTATGTTAAATATTACTATTTTATGTATCTGTCATGGTATAGTACTCATTGGTCTGTCGGTACCATCCAGTGCTCACAGGTTTACTGCAATATTAAGTGCTACTATGGATGTTGCAGGTTTCCTCCTACCCTAAGTTTACAAACTGTGAGCATATTCATTTCAATCGCTCAACCAACCCTAGGGTGATGAAATTAGCCAATGACCAAAAACTCATGATGATATGAATACCCTCATTGGCTAATTTCATCACGTGATGTCACTGTAGGGTTGGTCGAGTGATTGAAACGAATACGATCTGTGATACAAGTGAAATTATCTTGAAAGCAGTTCTAAACCCCAATTGCATTTATTTTTTAAATGTCATGGTACAGTTATAAGTTCAGATACATGTTGTCAGTTCAGATACATATTGTCAGTACATATTCTTAATAATGTGTGTTGTCAAATACTGATTATGTATAGGTTGTCAGTAGACCTACATATGGGTTGTAAGCTAATACTGAGATATAGGTTGCCAGTGCTGATACATGTTACAAGTCTTGCTGTATCAATAGGGCTGCTAGATTTCACATTTGCCGGCTAGCCACTTTGTGCGCGCATATCACATACTCTCGTGACCAGTGTACAAACTATAGATTTCTAGACTCGGCTAAACTGGGCTGGCCGACAACCTTTTGATACTGAGTAGACTGAGCCAGGTCCACCATGTTTTTTCTCTTTTTTTTTTGTACTTCGCGCCACATGACCATACTCTCGAACCAGAAAACCCCCCAGCTAGCCAGCAAGGCAAAAGAAACACAGGTAATAGATCGTACCAGCTACTGGACAAATGAACATCTTGTACACATCTGTCGGTACAATTGAATATTGTTCTCTACTATCTCGGCCGCTATCTATAATGCATAGATCGTGTGTACACAGCAGTGATTAAACCAAGAAGTCTGAATCCTTACTCTTCTGTTCAGAGTGTTCATTGTGTGACATTCAAAACCAATCCCAACCAATGTACTGTTTGGAACAAACAATAATGAAATCATATTGGATATGCAAAGTTTAATAACTTAAAATACTTAAAGAATAACAATCTTTATTTAAAGCTGTATAAAAGTACAAATTTGCAGATGAACAGCTTATTGATCTGACAGATAAAATGGACACTGATGGATTGCTCAATGTATAGATTCCTGAGCAAACAAGGCATGAAACATTCCAGTAAAATCGAGAACATATTAATGCTTGTTCTAAAAGTAGAAATATTTATACATGTAACAGATACAAATGAGCTGTGTT
The DNA here is from genome assembly GCA_034780695.1 of Lepetodrilus gordensis. NCBI lineage: Eukaryota > Metazoa > Mollusca > Gastropoda > Lepetellida > Lepetodrilidae > Lepetodrilus > Lepetodrilus gordensis. Next base: position 7,542 of record JAVCKX010081330.1, on the reverse strand, counting down.
CACACTGAAGCCAGTCAAAATCAACTTTTAAAATGTTGAGTTTTTAAAGGGTATATTACGGTATTGACCTTGAATTTCAGATGCAAATTTACACCATGACAATGAAGGGTTCATATATGTAGTAATACGATGTGCCCATGGCCAAAATATGGGCAGATAATGCAATTTGCACTTGGGTTTTCTTATTAATAATTAGGATAGTAAAAACTACTTATGGTACTTAAAAAATAAAAAGGAGGTAGATGGCATAAATCCTATTGCACAAGCATAGCATAATCATATTTGTCAAAACAGGTTGTGCTGGATTATACAGTGTTCTTGGATAAACAGTTTGTTTTCTTTGGAATACTAGTACCAGTTGTTTGAATTCGCTTTTCAGATATTTTCATTAACATATGTTTCAAACTTGTCCATTTCCCTGCTGGATTAGGCACAGACGCTCTTTAGGGCATCTCTGGTTGCCTCCAGGATGGAGCAGGTTGATCATGATCATCCTTGTTAACTGTGTTACTGCGGTTCCAAGCTCTCGTGTGAACACAGCACAATAGAACAAAATGATTGCTTTTATCCAACAATTTCTTCATAGAAGTAGACATAGTACATTGATGAATGCACGTAAAGCGATTCAGCCGAAAATTAGGTTATTATGTTAGAAACGGACGGGAGCAAGGTTAATACCATCCTGTATGGAAATGATGGCAGATTCGGTCACGACTGAGTGAGATTCAGCAACGACGTCATTACTGCCCAGGTTTTCCGTTCCACAGAACGATAGTAACGCTACGAGATTCGTGACTCTAGGTCGGCGTATAGGTGTAGAGACTCGTGGCGATACGATCATTCTGTGCTACCAGCCTTAGTGCTGTACGCAGAAAATTGCATACTGTAACAGTGTATATGAACATGGCATAAAACAGTACACATGGAGTACATGTATTGCGTTGTTAAAGTCAACTTCCAGCTTAACATTATAGCACATACATATTATATGAGTCAAGCTAGCACTTGTAATTTTGCAAGCAATATAATATATTGATTTCATTTTATGATCTTAAAATGCCAATAGGTAACTGACAATTGTATTGCGTGTAACACATTAATAATATACCACTGCTATATGCTACCCGTGGGGAACTTTATAACCTTAGATGTGGGAGGTGTGTTGATATGCATACCAATGTTGACTGGTTCCATTAATGAATTTAGCAGCGCTACCAGAACTTAAAAAACAGGTACCGACAAAATATGTCATAATAGAACAAGTGAGTTATCATTTTACGTCACAGCGGGAATTTTTCACTCATACATAATCATAGTCATACCGCTATATTAGGAGTACACTCCCATAGACGAATATCATAAAGTTCCTCACAGGTACTACATAGCAGACTGGTATACCGTAATATCCCATGGGTTATACTCAATGCTGACATTGTAACCTCACAAACTTGTATTTTTACAAGAAATGACCCAAGATTTATTTTCTGATCTTATTTAACTGTCTCCCTGCTGGATTAGGCACGGGCATTGCTCTTTATGGCATCTCCAGTTGCCTCCAGCATGGAGAAGGTTAAAGGTGCCATCAGTTGACTGGTATTGTTGCTTCACATAAATTATTTCTAGTATATCAAACTTTTGATTCTGTCTTTTGAACATGAATTCTAATACCGTATATCAACAGGGCGCGTATAGTTGAAGCTATTTTAAAGTTTTCAAATTAAATCAATTCACAAGTGAATTGACCCTGTTCGAGTCTCTTAAAGTAGCTAGAAAATTTATTTGGATTTGTCTGCATACCTGCATATGGGTAGCTACGCCCCTGGTTGAGGTTTTGATTCTGTCTTTTGAACATTTAATTAATAGAATTCTCACTTTGTCATGTCTATCCATGAACTATTGTTCTACAAAGTTTTGTGTTTTGTGGCAGTAATGGTGGAAGAGTGAGTGGTCCCTTTAAAATAATGAAGAAATATCTGCAAGAGATGTATTACCCGATACTGGCGCACCAGCTGTTTGGAAGGCAGGGTTGAGTTCAGGACAACATACAAATGAAAACTCAAAGGATAAAAGAATATCGATACCAAAAAAACGTATACTGGTAGTGCTTTTATCAATAACAACATTTTGCTCAATTGCGAAAATCAAATTTGAAATTTCTTATTAAAATAAATGGAATACTAAATAATATATACATATACATTGTATATGTGTGTGTGAGTGCTTAACATCGTAATAATACATCAGCAACATAATACATGAAATAACAATAATTGGAACCAATGGTCATGTAACTCACTTGGGATATGTACTAAGGTTTGATTTGATAGGTCAATAAATAAAGTCAAAATGACCGTGACCTACCTTTTGATTGATGTAATACATATAATGTCAGAAAATAATTAAACAAAAAATTGTGTGTAACACACTTGGTACTATGCCACTCTGCTACATGCTACCCATAGGGCACTTTACGGCTTTAACTGTGGGAGGTGTGTCTGCATATGCCACCATTGATTGATCCTGTTAACAACCTTGGCAGAAAAACATTTTTTCTTCTCTCCACTGTTTGGCACTACCATTATTTCGAAGACAGATACTGATAAATACATCACACTAAAAATTCTCTCCCACGGATAAAGCTGCAAAGTTTCCCACAGGTATTATGTAACAGAATAGAATATTATACCATCTGTTACAGACATGATAAAAGTGTTGGTATCCATAGTACATGTAAACCCTAATAAGGAAGTAAAATATCAACCTGTGAGGTAAAAACTTATGAAAATAAGTTTGTCATTGATTTTTTATAATGGTGTTAGTATTTATCACCTAATTTCATGTATGTTATCATGGAGAAGAAAGGGCCCAAAGTGGCACAAGTTTGGTCAGTGTTTGTAAGTGTGATGAAAAATGATATGTAAATGCTTTATAAACCGCGAATTCTCCACAAATTCTAGCTGTATCAACAAACACAAAATGTAAAGACCATGACACATATTTCACCACAACTATTTTTGTAATAAAATTTACAAAAAAAGATCACATTAGATATGGTAGGCTGCGAGAAATCGCATTCAGACATGCCAATAGTTTGAAACTGGACTCTCAGGACTATATTATAGAAAACAGGCATACCAAAACCAGGCCCAGACTAAGTTTCCAGTAGACTGCTTTCCATAATACAGTTTACGGTTAAACTCGCGTTTTAGAGCTAAACCTGATCCAAACCGAGTTCGATAATATGGGCCTATAATATGGCTAGGCTTAAGCTTTTAAACTGTCCAAATATGGAAATTTCATCCTGGCCCCGAGATTACGAAACCTTTTATGCTCAACTCAAAAGATTTGTTCACAAATCCAGGTATAAAATGTGAGCTTGAGCATGAAATCGTACTCAAAATGTTTCGTAATCTCTGGACTAGGTTGTCTTAGAGTGGCACCATTTCACATAGATGAGTCCAGTTTGCTGAACGTTCTCTCTGACAATGGCAGATATATATTTTGTGAATTGGTAGTTCTGTTCCTGATATAATCTGAGGTCGAAGGTCACACTGGCACAGGTACTATTTTCTATATTGCAGTTATACTGTACGTGAAAAGGCATATAATTTATCGGTAAGAAACAGTGGCTGTTGTAAAGGATACTGTACTTCTTACCCTTAAAACTTCATACAACATTGAAGTATATAGGCGTGACATCATCAAAATTAGACAAAAAATAACATGCATTTGGCATACACTTAGTGTATTAATGTCTCAGATCAAAGCCTGATAGAAAGTGAGCAACATAAAGAAATAGTCACCATTCAAATCACAACCATTTATATTAAAATATTTGTAAATATATGAGCATAATAAAACAGATAATATATACATATATATATATATGTGTACGTGTGTATATATACATAACTATACGGAATGGTATCTTTTACAACATGCACATTGGATAATAACTATTTTTGTCGATGACTTATAAAATGTAAACCAAATTCGGACATTGTTTGTAAAATAATACAACAACCAAATACGATGAGATACCTCTTGCCGGGTATGCGTCAACAAAATATACGTACATACATGTAATATATAACTGCAGCTAGCTTACACTGATCACGTACAAACAAAAACTGGTGTCGTACACTTGATAAGAAAACTTAAAAAACATACTTGTAAATTATTAGCGTAGGCTGGAAACAAAATTGACAACTGTACGTGACTTTCAACACAAAAGGTTAAGCAGTACTAATACTGTTCGTAGCACATAACCATGTGAACATTGTCCGAGATAACACAACTGTTCTGATGACATCGGGGCGGACAGTGTACTGGTTTATGCACCCACTACTGGATTGCAACTGGACGAGGATTATTAGCACTGGGTCGTCATTAGTATTGATTTGTGATGATGACTATAATGTCTACTACTACCATGGTTTTGATGAGTTGCGCTGATCATAGGATGACACCGTGGCTTGGAAAGGAAGGAAAGTTTTCAGACATCGGTTTCGTCCACGAGGTCATATGAAGGAGGTCCTCACTGGGTTGAAGAAAAATTAGAATATTTTTAAATACTGCAATATGATATTCAAATTAGGCACCGAGATTACGAAATGGTTTGGAGTAAGATTTCTTGCACAAATCCCCATATTAAAGGCATAATATCACGGTTGATTGACCTATATAATGGATCTGATACTAATTACGCATGATTTCTTCACCCAAAAGTATTTATTTACTGATGTACTTATCTCCCAGCACTCGATAGTTATATAACAAATGATATGTGATGGTTAACACATGGCCCGAGGGCGTTACAGTATGTAATGCACGACGTTGAAGGAAGTAGCCATAGGGGTAATTCCTGAAACGGAGTGCATTACATGCCAGTAACGCCCGAGAGCCGTATGTTAACTGTCATATATCACGACAAAAATATACAAATAAACATATACACATGTATAAGGGATTTTACGAGCAATTAATTCAAATGCCTACAATATTGAACATCTATAAAACTTTAGGTTGAACTTTTGTCGGCCAGGTGGTCGTCGCAAATGGGTGAAAGATTCCCGCAGCGACGTTAAACTCTATATTCACTCACTCACTCGGCCAGGTGGCCTAATAGAATAGAGTGCAAGAAATGCGAGAGTTCAAAAGTTCGAATCCCGCCAATCAAATTTTGTCTTTACAGACTGAATATTTTAAAATAATGTTTGAAACAAACAGCAAACATACGTTCATGCGTTATTACATTTGCCCCCGTTAATAACACACGGAAAATGTAATAACGCACTCCTGACAAAACAAGAGACACGTGGTATAGTTGGAATGTACACCCTGGAGGGATATATTTTATTTTAAATAAGGGAAAGTTCCTCTATTTATCTTGTCTTTGATGCATCACTGTTCTAAGAAGGAATATGAGCAAACATTAGAGTTACATCCCCTTATAATAATATTTTAAGAAGCAGTCTATAATCGGGGAGGGGGTTGCATTGGAGATGTGTCAACAACACAGCGGTGGAAAGCTTTTTGGAAGTACAAACATGATTTTATGTATGTCAAGTGAATGCACTTTGCAGTTATCGCTAAGAACTAGTCCAAAACAACAATAAATATCTGTGATATTATGGCTTTAATATTGAGCTTGAGCATGTACTGTACTCAAAATGTTTCATAATCTTGAGGCAAGAACTGAGCTGGATTTGCTCCAAGGATATTTAGAGTTATAAATGTCTGCACTATATTTGTACTTGACCACCAGAGTCTAGTGCAATTTGACTCTTCTGAAGACAGAAGTGATTGTATTCTGACTTTGAAATGGAAAATGGAATGGAATTCGTTGCAATACTAATTAAGTATATACAGCAATAGATACTAACTTTAAAACTTATTAGCCCGAAGAGTGATACAAATAATAAATGTTATCAATTTCTACCTTAGGATACCTTTAGCATTGCGAGAAATGACCTGGGCTAAAGGACTAGTGTTAATTTTGCTCCCTGTATATATACAAAAGTATTGCTAACATGTTAGATATAATGAAGGTCAAGCTAGATAAGTAATTAAAAGCTAGATAAGTAATTAACTAAATTTAGTTTCATCATCTTTCTTAAAGATGCTTAACATCAGTGATGAGTAATAGCGACTCAGCATTTTTTGTCAGCACAGTGACCTCATCACACATAACTCCCCGGGATAATATTCCTTTATAATAACAGTAAGTTTGGAAAATGTCAAAGGTCGCTTGCATCATCTTCATCCCAGGGGATACTATTCCGCTTTTCTTTATACTACCCTGGGAGATTTCGCCACCATAGTCGTGGGAGGTGATTTGCTTGACTGAAAAACTGATTTCCACTACACATCCCTACTATATATTTCGAAAATGGATACCAATGAAAACCTCAAAAGCAGAGATTCTCTCACATGGCTAATAATGCAGTCTCCCACGGATACTATAAATCAAAATGGAACATTACCTCGTAGGTTAGACACATTATAGTGGCCTGTATACGAGTGAAGAGGATGACATTTTGAATAGTTGTCTCTATGACTAATATCAGCATTTGTATTTTGCAAATAATGTTGCAATATGTAAATATGCGACATGAAATATACAATGTATTATTTTACCGTTATTTGCTTTGGTTCTGTATCTTTACAGTCAATATATTTGTTGCTTTTTTGGCGAGAGTACTTCAGGAATAACAGGTCTCCAACTTCATCAATAATTGCTAAGGCCTGGAGACCGAGGAAAGAAAAATAGAAATATTTAGTGAAAACTTTTGTTGACATTGTCGTGAATGTAAAAATATCATACAATATATTTTCGATAATTATCACAAATAAAAATACTCATTATTATATATAATATTGTACAAATTACTTTCTGGAGACATAAACCTATTGGATTTAACATTAATAATAAATTACTTTGATGCTTGCAAACACACGAAAACAATAAAACAGAAATAAAGTTAAATCGGTACCATTTTGATTCAACGGGTGGATTTCTGTTTAACACTTCCATGCTGAAGGTAACCGGAGATGCCCTAAACAGCATATTGTCTGTGCCTAATCCAGCAGGGATAGGGTTAATATACATGTAGACTGTAGACTGGATGTAAACTCACCTTATCCAGGATCTCTTTACTATGTGCTGCTGACAGACAGAACCGAGCGCGAGACTCGATGATGGTCGTTGCCGGGAATCCAACTACAACTGTGCCCAGACCACGCTCCAAACACAGCCGACTGAACGCCCTGCAAGCAGATAGACCTTCCATAAGTGTATGCAGATATTACATTGGCTGAATGGGTACGATGCTGATATTGACATGAGCTGAATGGGTCCGATGCTGATATTGACATGGGTCTGGTGTCTGATGCAGATATTACATGGGCTGAATGGGTCTGATGCTGATATTGACATGGGTCTGGTGTCTGATGCAGATATTACATGGGCTGAATGGGTCCGATGCTGATATTGACATGGGTCTGGTGTCTGATGCAGATATTACATGGGCTGAATGGGTC
>JAVCKX010081218.1:4720-14861 GCA_034780695.1 Lepetodrilus gordensis | reverse complement strand
CAAGAAAAAGATCCCATTTTGGCAATGCTACATGTACTCAAAGATTTCTAAAACTAAGGAATTTATTCTTAAATGGTCACTGTGCCGAGTCATAATTGGACTGGAAATCAATTAAGATTTAAGTTTTTCTGACCCATTGGTTCCAAAGGCAATGCCACAACAATGAACAACAACTAATTGGACATCTTTTGGATGTGGGCTGATTTCCTTTGGGTGTGGAATTTGACTGCATGATAAGTGCAAAATTTCAAATTTACCCTTGAAAAAAGGTGTTGGACTATTGAGCTAAAAATCAAATCTATAATTTCAGAAAATTATAAACTTAAATCAGCAGGGAGTCTGCTAATGTTACCCATACATGACCAAATTATCTTAGACAACATTTTAACACGTTTATGTAGCTATTGATTTCTATCCAGACGACAATAAAACACACATTTAACTGAAATTAAACTCTGCAAATGTATCAATTACATTGATTACGTCACCATGTGAGGTGTCATATTTTTGTGCAACATGACACCCATTGGTCGTGTTTAATTACGTGTAGTAAAGTAGCGGAATATAAAGCTGATGGTATTTTCGATGATGGGTACATTTTCAGTGGAACAAGGTCATTGAGGTACAGTAGTTAATGGATTAATCTCTAGCGCTCAGGCATCTGTAGTTGCCTTCAGCATGGAGAAGGTTAAGTATTATGATCGCGATGTTCAATTCATTTATTATTTATTGCTTAACATTGCCGCATGATTCTTTGAAGGGGCACCACAATTGCAGAAATCCAATCACTGAAACATCCCAAATTTTACTATGTTTGTTTCCATAAATTACGATTCGGCATCGAAAGTCTCTAGTAATTCCAATTCCATGTCCTTATCCAATCAGTTACGTCCTCCCTTAACCCTCTCCCTGCTGAAGGCAACCGGAAATGCCATTATGGATAGTGCTTTTGCCTAATCCAGCAGGGAGAGGGTTAAACATGCAGCTCTATTTGATAATTAAAATATCACAAAGCCATAGATGATCGTTGGCAATGAAACAATAAAAGTCTTTACAACTTCTGCGGTAACCTTTTACACTTCAGTCGAAATCAAACTGTGCTGTTTAAGTTACGTTGTATTCATGTTGCAAGTTCTTTGATTCAGTGACAATCAGTCCGCAATAAAAACAAAAGTTTATAAAGTATGAAATAATCGACATTAATTACTCGAAATAACTGTATGTTTAATTATCCCATTTGAGATATTTGGACATAAACGTGGCTCGAAAATCAATCCGTCTGAAAGATATCAAAGAAACGCAATGGACTTTCCATCCCTGCCAAATGTTAAATTAACTGGTTAAATTTTTTCTACTTTTCAAATTACAGTACAACAACATTAATAAGTTAAAGAGTACATGGTTCCATCAACTGAATCATTTGAATCCCATGCCGCCTATAATTCGGCAAATTGGCTTCAGGTCTAAATGCAATTTAAAGTCAGGAACAAATCTGATCACGCGTGCGCCGGCTGATGATACAGAAATGACAAAAGTGGTTCGCAAATTCCCCTGCATTTAAATTAACCCTCTTTCTGGTGAATATTATTAAATCGCTGGCTGTTTAAAGAAACTTTGGTTTCCTACGGCAGCAAGATGGTCTTAAATCAACAGCTGCGAAAGCATAATTTAATCGACATTAAAATCTGCACTTGGGATTGGTTTGGAACAAAGTGATGCCATGTGTTGGAGGCCCTAATTGCAGTGGGTTAATTGTTATAGTTGCGGTCCTTGTGGTGGATGTGGACTATGTCGGTGGAGGACAATTCTGCCCTGGACCCTCAATGACCCAGAGGAGACTAAGGGCCAGGCATTGAAAAAGATGTCGCTGCCTGCTAATTGTGTCGGGCGCCATTCGGAGAAGACGGGGTTAAAAGATGCTAAAGAGACACAATGACATAATTGATGCCTTTATTAACACTCTCCCTGCTGGATTAGGTACAGGCACTGGCTCTTTGATTGCCTTCTGATTGCCTTCAGCAAGTCAAGAATGACTTGTGTCCACACACTTTTCAAAATTAATTGTTTACGGTTTTCAAAATTAATATGGAAAAGCTTAAATGTTATCTTAACCCTCTCCCTGCTGAAGACGAGTTAACCTGCCCAATCACATGCAGAAATAGAACACTTTGATTTTATTCAGCAGGGAGAAGGTTAAGAATTAAATGTACTATAACATTTTAACACTCATTTTATATTTACTATTTTTTAAATTTATTTTTTATGTTATTTTGTTTTTCATTTTTATTGTGGATGGCTTATTTAAAAATAGTTAAGAAAAATTATTTCTGTTAGGATCTTTCATACGACACAGAACAGTATTATATGTATATCATAATATGTATCAAATTACAAGAATAGAAACATGTTATTTCTTGCCTTTTTTTTCGTAAGGAAAAACTACAACCCGCTAAAATAGTGCTAGTATTGTGAAATTGCGCGATCAGTTAACTATTACAGTGTGCTGTCGCCGGCGTATCGCATAACACATATGGCACGGATAACCCTTCAAACAGAACGTGTTTCATATGCATTTCCCAGCCAATTGGACGCACACCTTGCGATTTCGAACACGTGTATCCAACATTGGCGTCCAGTCATACAGCAAGTCGTACAAAGTGAAGCTGTACCAGGAACCGAAGTGACACTTTTTCAACACTCCACCAGCAGATGGCCATTTCTAGGTAAATATCAATATGGACTACAAGCTTTGACACACGAGATCTTCTTCTTCACCAACAGAAGTTATCTGCGCTTCATTAGCATGCATGATCAGCTCTGTCGCCAGGTAAACAAGGCATATACATGTATGTCACATCAGGGATGAATTTACCTGGACAATATTCTTATTTTTGCATTATTGTGGTCATATTTCTATTTCAATATCCTGAATATGTCAGTATTTCTCTCATGAAATGTTGAAATAAATCATAATTCTGATTTTTATTTTCTATCTTTATTTTGAATTTGATAAAGAAAATGTAATCTATTTAATAATTTTGTCTTTTCTTTTTTTTGTTCATTAATTTTAAATATGAAAATGTTGCACTAATACTACATATATGCAAGGTAGTTGTATATGTGTAAGACAGATTAGTTTCTAATTAATAATATTCAGTTTTAATAATATACAATTTTTCTCTTTGTTAATGTTCAGATTACAATTATACACAGCTGTGAGAACATCTAGCACAGTTGTAGCTGCATAATGAAATCATTTCCTCTCAAATTTTTAAACAGACCTAACCAAACAAATATTACCAATAGCATTGTCGAGCCGTTACATTTCATTCCTTTATATGAGAGCACATTAACTGTAACATCCTATGCATGATGTGAGTCACGTTTCGCCATGAAAAGCCCACATAAATTATGAAAACATCACGTTAAGTCCATTGAATGAGCTGTTGTGGCTATTTATTAATCAATGGTATATTACACAACATGCAGTGTAATCCAAAGTAGACAACCAACATGTGAGTGCACATGTTATGCATGTGTGTGTGTGTGTGTGTGTGTGTGCGCATGCATGCAATCATATGGTATGTGATGGTGTGTGTGTGTGTGTGCATGTATGTGTGTGTGTGTGTGTGTTTGTGTGCATGTGCATGTGTGTGTGTGTGTGTGTGTGTGCACGCATGTGCATGTATGCGTGTATGTATATATGTCTTCTACTTGGAAAACAAGCTTTTATGAGGAGTACGGCACTTTCTGAGTACGGCACTTTCTGAGTGAGTACAGCAATTTCCTAGTGAGTGCGGCACTTCTGAGTACGGCACTTTCCTTGTCCTAGCCTTGAGAGGTGTCACCCTGCTTGAAAAACATCCCCATGAGTTTGTTTCTTTCATACGACACGGAGCACGTTCTCTTTTTTTTTTTGCTTTTGAACCGTCGACGTAACCTTTCCATATTGAAAAGTCTATCGTATTTACCCGTCTTTTTAAGGATCGCATTTCAAAAACTGAAAATCTTGACCCTACCTCACGAAAACCACCATCTATGTTTGCGCAGGATAAACCCTTGCCTCGACTGTGGGGCTAATCTAGAGAGCACACACTACGAGTTTGCGTTTACCCCCCCCCACCCCCAATCCATTGGTAGTCTTTCCCTGCACCCCCCACCCCACCTCCACCGCATGCCATTGTCACGCCCGTCTCATGCGTATTCGTTCCTCCAAAAGACACTTCTGAGACAAACACTTCAAGTCTGTCCACCAATCATAAGCATCCTTGTCGCGGGTCTGAGGACACTGGGTCAGCCGTTTACGAATCTTAACCGTTGTATGTACATATTTTTAGATATACCGTCGATCATATCTCGCCGTCTTATAGGTTCCACACCAGAGCTCGGACTTGACCGTCCAAAGCTACTCAATCAAGGTTATCAACTCGAAGCGGTAATAAATCAGGAACTACCTTCTACCAAATAAAAGGAGTTATCAAACCTCAAAGCTTCCATAAATCAACAACTACCCCTTGTACTGAATAAAGAATAAAGACATATCTGTCCTTGGTGCTCAACTAAACTGGGATAAATCTGGATTGCACTGTTCTACTAAACCACATTGATCCGGTATATCCGTGATGTGGTTAAATAACAATTAATACGTCCTTGTATGGGGCAGGCAATACTAACTGATAATCAGATACCCACGATATTTGTGGATTCGGATTGCAGTAATCATGGTAATCCTCATATAATAGTTCCAAACATGTTTTACCAAAATATCATAGTGGCATTTAAAAAATAATTACAAGTTCAATTTTCATAATGCATAAAGATAATAGATCTGATCGGAGGGATTTGGGGTATGTGCGTGTTTTCATGGATATGGGGATCATAGGGATATTGGGTTGGGGGGTGTCGTTTTTCTCAAAGTACACTTGACAATCGGTCCAAGTATTATCTGTTTAAGTGCTTAAGCAAGGGGCTTAAGTACAGAGACACCATCCTCTGCGCTGTCCCAGTTGCTCACAGGGCAACAGGTAACATCTTACCTGATGAGGCCCTAAAGGGGTAGGCCGCGTGCCACATGGAAAATATTTAATTCACAAAAGTTTTAATGGAATTTCAAATACTTTTCACGACTGATTCCTGAATCACATAAACTTCGAAAAATTTAGATTTAATAGATTTCCTAAAGGGGTAGGCCTTACCACATGGAAAAAAATTAATTCACAAAAGTTTTAATGGAATTTCAAATACTTTTCACGACTGATTCCTGAATCACATAAACTTCGAAAAATGTAGATTTAATAGATTTCCTAATATTTTGATACTTTGATGGAGTAGACAATTATAATGTTTTCAGAGACGTGATTATTTTCGTAATATAAAATGTGGAATACACTTTACACATCACAATTTTCCCCATATTTTCATCCAGATCCGTTGAAATATTACTTTGACAAACACCTGTCATGCAATTCCATTATCAATCCGCAGCTCCTCAAATGTCGTGAATCGTGGTTGACAAAAACGTGTAATCCCCAACATTGCATATTAATCACATTTAAACTGTGTGAGAATTACTGAACAGTTATGTAACTTCACTTAACATTATGTGCATTTTAGCATTAAACGTAAAACAAAATATGCACTATATCATGAAGGTTAATGGGCATTTAGCATATCAATAAACAAATCGCCATCAATATAAAATATCTGCTTTCCGATACAAGATTACAATCACTATTTATTTATGGCATGTTCTCAAATTCTATCATTTCTTACAAACTTCTACAGCAATGTTACATTATGAATGTTTCACAAATTGTTCAATCTCAGTAGCTTTATTAAATTGAAAGATGATACCTACCGCTTGAATAAAATATTATTGCACAATATCATATTCTGTTTAATATATTAACAATTTATTTTTTCATTTCTGGTAATATCAGTACACTATTGATGTTGATATTGGCGAGTTTTTTACTTGTTTTGATCTTATTTTCCTTTTTTATATGGCCCTACAGCACTGTCCAAGAGTTGCTAAAACGGATACCGAAAGACCCGAACAGCCACGACTGATTCAGGTGAACCAACGATCATGGCTGATTAATTTAATTGGGGCTCAGACTTCTCAGAGCTGCTCAAGATTATTTCACTCGCTGACATGTCTTATAGTTTTCAAAGCAAGGATCAAGGCTCAACCTTTTTGCGGCACTTGTGCCTGTGCCCTGGCAGACATGAAACTAGTTGCCAAGTAAAAGGACTTGTTAAGCTTGGCATTGTTTCTCAAAGCTCTCATATCTACTATGAGACTAGAGCTCTCGTAAGTGCCTGATCCCCCATCCCATGTACAAGAGATCCCTACGAGACTGTTTATGGTCTCGTAGTAGATACTACTAAGAGAGCTTTGAGAAAGCTCTAGTTCATTTGTCCCCACATCCTCGAAAACCCAAGCCATTATGACTACACTAACCTCCGTCAAATACCCTGGGATCACAGCCTACATAGAACTCTGTTTTGGCCGATGAAGAGCCAGAATGACACGCAATTGTTGCATGGGGGTTACGTGGGCTTTAAATATATATTGATTCAGAGTTATCTCCGAATCCGCCTAGCTTGGATTGGTAGATATATATTTAGAGCATGCAAAAGTTGCATGTCGAAGACAGAGTTCTATATAGGCAGTGATCCCAGTGTATTTGACAGAGGTTAGTGTAGTCATAATGGCTTGGGTTTTCGAGGATGTTGTCCTCAGGGCTCATTCACTTGTCCATAGGGCTGGTTCACTTGTCCCCATGGCTGGTTCACTTGTCCCCAGGGCTGATTCACTTGTCCCCAGGGCTGGTTCACTTGTCCCCAGGGCTGGGTCACTTGTCCCCAGGGCTGGTTCACTTGTCCCCAAGGCTGGTTCACTTGTCCCCAAGGCTGGTTCACTTGTCCCCAGGGCTGGTTCACTTGTCCCCAGGGCTGGTTCACTTGTCCGCCTGTGGATAATACCTGTCCCGGGCAGGCAGACAATCCTTACTGGTGAGACCAGAGGTTGGTCTTCGTCTCTGACCAACAGCCAAGAGAACCACAAGAAGACATTCACCTCAGCTTATAAACAAACTCTCTAACTCTACTTCAAATCAAACAGCAATGAGGAACAAGAAAAACACTGTGGCAACTTCTCTCGCAAATGTCAGAATGCTTTGGATTTCTTCGCATTTAACAGAACACCAGACGAACCTTCGACTTTTCAGATCTTCCGACTCCAGAACCATACTTTTCTAACATTACTTTCCACTCCCGAGCCACGGCTAATCTTCGGTAAAGTTTGCCGAGGATAATCGCACGAATTGCGGGGATAACCAAATTTTCAGAATGTGTGAATACCCCCCTTTAAGTATTAGCTTCTTGTTTGACTTGAGCCAACCATCACACAGCGACGTTTCCACAGGCAAACATAACAAACGGCACACGGGAGTTTTGTATGCTCAGAACTTAAATCCGAAAGCTTGAACAAAGGCAGAAAAAAAGCGGTTAGTTTGTGCCATTTACGAGCGTATTCCAAGTTGCTTATTATCCACTGTAAACACGTAACAACTGCTGGAATTACAAAAGCATGCAATTCAGCTATTCAGACTCGGTATACTATAGGCTTTTCATGCATAAACTGCATATAATTAACACTTCTACTCATCTAGTGTTTTTCTCACATGTACATTAAAAGGAAGTGGATGAATAATAGAACCTTGCTGTATTCCCAAAACGAAGACATCATAAACATGATAAAAAGCACTAATCCAATATGCTCAATTGTTAATGATGGTGGATTTAATGACAATATTGCTTACCAAATCAGGTATGACAATGGTATTAGTCAGAATTACTGCATAAATATCAAAACTTGAATCTATGGCAACTGTGATGAACAACTAAGTCATTTAATATTTACCACAGTACTTTCAACGATCATGTGCCATGTGAACTTACAGTAATGTAAGATGACAATGCGAAACAATCAGGCCTCGAGATTACAATAATCTTTTGTGTACGATTTCGTACTCGTTAAAAAATGTATGTGGGGATTTGTGAACAAAACTTGAAATTGTATGACAGCTCCTGTATAAAATGGTATAACTCTAAGAGGTTAAACTTAAGAGGGTTAGCCTGTTTCATACAGGTGAGCCCAAGTGTTACAGTAACACCAGTGAGCCAAGTCTGATGCTGATAACTGAGATATCATTCCTTGAGATGGTCCCATGAACTGACCAACCTTGTGAAGGTATGCATGAAGTGGGAAGACAAGCTGAAGCAATGCTGCATCAAGGCCAGATGCACAAGCATCTACTGGCAGATATATACCAACGGAAATGTCATGCAACAAGAGAAGTTTAAAACTCTCCATGCAGATTTAGCAATTGGAGATGCCCTATTGAGCAGTGTTTGTGCTTAAACCTTCTTCCTGCTGAATACAATCAAAGTGTTCTATTTCTGCATGTGATCAGGCATGTTAAGTCGCCTTCAGCAGGGAGAGGGTTAATTCAGTATGGAGAGGTTCAATACCACCAAATCTCCTTCACTCTGCAACAGACAGCTTGATCCAAGATATTAAATTAAAATGTTTAAATATTAATTCAGAAGACAATTCTCATCATTTTCAATTCCAAAAAACGTCATACCCGACACTTTCTTCACCGTCACTATACTTTCACTCATGATCATTGTTGATCATCAACCAATCAAATATGGGTTGCATTCTCCCACAAACATCTCCTAAAGCTGAAAGGAATCTGTCCACACTTTGTCCATGATGTAACCCGACAGTTGACAAATATCAAAGGCTTTGAACTGCATTGGAATAAGAGACAATTGAGACTGATTGAGACCAAAAGGTGCCCGATTAAGAGCACTTAAAATTCTGTTTGTAACTCTGTGACAGCTAACCGAAAGTCACGCATCAGATTTTATGAGAACAGGTTCAATATTGGTTTAGTTACAATCTGATGACATTTGGGCCAGCAGTGGTAATATGTAGCATCACAAAATGTCAATTGATGTCAGATTCCAATGAGGTGACAAGATAGCTTGAATTATCATATTCATTTCAGTGCCTATTAAATTAACTTGTGAATAATTTGATTTTTTAACTGAATAGGAAGTGCATATAAATACAATATTAATAATATATATTCCTTTTGATATTAATTGTCTACATCTATAGAAGCAATTAAATTAGTTTTATTTGCATGCAAGTTATGATTTTCTTTGAAAGAGGCAACGCTGGTATTGAAAATTGAATGTTCACATATATCTCAATATTCTCATCATTTTAACCCTCCAAGTTGTCTATTATATTTCTTAACTTAAAGCTACAAATTTAATCCCTATTCAAAAACATATTACCATAGCGACAGCATTACCAGTTACGACCGAAACCTATATTTGACAAGATCACTCTGTGTCCACATGGTCTATGCTGCATCATGTTCCTCCCCTGCGTAAAGAAATTCAAATTTCCTTCATTGCCGAAACAGGGAGCCCATTTCAAATTCCTCTCTCGATGACATCCCACCATATACACAATGCTCCCCAAAAGGGCATTTAGGACAAGCGACCATCACTAGCTGAATTAATGGGCCCCCGGGTACAAAATGTGCCACAGTGAACACGATATTCTCCCCAGGGGGCCCTGGGTGGGTTGTACCCGGTTGACAAAAACGTAACACATAAATGGAGCATCCCGTTGTTAACTCCCATTCATGGCTACGAAGCAAGAAATGTAGTATTTTACCGAGGCAGCCGTGTGCAACGAGGAAATAACAGTGTCGAACGACGACCGTCACCAGGAGCGAGCGAGCAAACGAGCGAGAGAAGAGTCACCACAAGCTAGCGAGCGAAGGAGCCAGTGAGATACAGAGAGATCAGCATGTGTGATTCAACCATCACCTGGTATTCTTCCTATTCAAATTGTGGTCGTAGTCCGCACGATGACGGTGCTAGCATAACGACATGATCACGTGCAAACACCACCTCGGCTTCAATGCTAATCACAAGGGGTGTGACTAACCTCAAGATGATACGACTGAGTAAGTCAGGGCATCCATACACTTAAAAGAAAAATTGGAGCGAAACATTTCAATTAGAGTATATTCGTATCAGCGCGAAT
>JAVCKX010081115.1:0-13103 GCA_034780695.1 Lepetodrilus gordensis | reverse complement strand
GTTTTCAATTTTCTCACAATGGAAATTTTGTACACTTTTGAAGGTAAATTATACACCTAAAAGTTTACATGAATACAATCGTGAACAAAAACGGGTAGGCAGGTCTGTACATATAAAGTCTTATGGAATTTCCTCATCTTGTATTGTAGGCATGATCACGGTAGCAGAGCCGCTGGACAGAGAGGTGTTGTCTCACCACCTGCTGACCGTGATGGTGCGAGACAACGGAACTCCGTCCAAGAAGTCGTTCACCAGGGTCAAGGTCACTGTGCTGGACCACAACGACCACGCACCACAGTTTCTGTCGAGCACGTTCCAGGGCCGCGTGTACGAGACGGCGGCGGTGGGGACGTGGGTGGTGCAGCTGGTGGCTACGGACCAGGACAAGGGAGAGAATGCAGAGATGACCTTCTCCATCGTCTCGGGTACGTTGTCGGCAAAGATCTGGCCTCCAAGATTACAAAACCTTTTGAGTACGATTTCATGCTCAAGCTGAAATTGAATGTGAAATTTTAAATAAAACCTAGAGTTGAGCACGGCATTGTACTCAGAAAACGTTTGTAATTTCGGGGGCCTGTTCTGCATTTTATGAAAGGGTTGCACCGGTAGCATAAATTGCGGATTTTGCAATGATTTGTACCTAGCTTTGAATTATTAAATTGTATGTTTTCATAGGGAAGTATTATATGCTGTATATTGATAATTCTTTTCCTATCATCTTTTGTATCAACACTGAAATCTGAATACTGATAACTGTGTTACTTACGCCATGTGTTTATCCCTGGCAGGAAATGTTGGCGGATCATTTATCATGGACAAAAAACTGGGCATAGTGTCCGTCGCCAAGGAGTTGAACCGAGAGCGCCACCACCACTACGACCTTGTTGTGATGGTGATGGATCATGGCAGCCCGACACTGAGCTCCACGGCAACGGTCGCCATCAGCGTCACCAAATCCAACAACTCGCCACCCAAGTTCTCCGCGAAGGAGTACACAGCAGAATTGTCCGAGAACGAGCCGACTGGACACATTGTGACCTCTGTCCACGCCGACAGCCAGTCCTCTGTCATCTACGAAATCACCCACGGCAACCATTTTGGAAAACTGATGATCAACCCCAACTCTGGCGTCATCTCCACAACGAGCCTCGTTGACTACGAGGAACATCATCTGTTCAACTTGACCATCACTGCAACGAACATTGTTGGGGCCGTGTCAAAATCACATGTTCTTATTCATATTCTTGACGAAAATGATAACCATCCAGAGTTCATTGAGAATATCTACTACGGAAACATTTCAGAAAACGCTAACATCAACACCATGGTTTTCAATGGAGATGGAACCCCTCTGGTTGTCAAGGCAATGGATAAAGACTCCGGAACAAATTCACTTCTGAAGTATGAAATCGTGGACAAGAGAATCCGATCTTTCTTTTCCATTGACCAGAGCACTGGTGCCATCAAGACCAGGTCCTCGCTGGACCATGAGACGACCAGTAAGTACAACTTCACTGTGCAGGTGTCGGACCAAGGAAAGCCCATCCTCCGAGCGCTGGTGTCTGTTCGCGTGGTCATCTATGTGTCGGATGTGAACGACTCTCCACCGCGGTTCACCAACCACACGTACCACACCAAGGTACTCCTGCCCACGTACAAGGACGTCGTGGTCATCCACCTCCGCGCGCACGACCCGGACACCACCTCCAATGGACCTCTGAAGTTCAGTGTCGTACAGGGGAACAAGGGAGGTCACTTCGATATGAATCCAGACACCGGAGAACTGTTTGTGCGAGAGGAGAACGGCATGCAGAATCGGTATGATCTTCTAGTGCAAGTCAGCGATGGGAAATATGACACCACAGCATCGGTTGTCATCTCGGTCGAGTTCACGGTCAACACTGGTCTGCACTTTACGAAGGACGTTTACCACACTTCGGTTGAAGAGCAGCATGCAGTGGCCAAGGAGCTGATAGCCGTCATGGTCGTCGGACATCGACTCAACGAACCCTTGGAATTCATCCTGCTCAACAACCATGCCATGTTCAGCATTAAGAAGACCTCGGGCGTGATCGAGTCAAGGGGTCGACCCTTTGACAGGGAGGAGGTCAACAATTACACCATCGTGGTGGAGGTCAAGGACACGAGGGGGAGGTTAGCGCATGGTGTCGTCATCATTACCATCAGTGACATAAATGACAATGCCCCAATGTTTGTCGGAATGCCGTATAACTCGGTCGTACGGCATGATGCTTCAAACCATGAAGTGGTTAAAAAGGTAATATTCGTAGAATTTTGTGTTTTCACATATGTTCTTGTTGTAGGAATAGTGATGCTATGACTACGCTCTAGTATTGGAAATATAATGGTAATACTATTTGACATAAATCACATAGAACATTATTTCATTAGATTATTTCCTTTCATTTATATATCAAGAATGATTAATTATGTGTATGTTCTATTCACATAATACAGATGCCACCTTTAGTTAATCTTCTTCAACTAAACCTTGACTTGGGATCTTTCAATTAGGAAATCTATAGATTAACAACAATTAGCAGTGAAATCAATGACAGTGTATAAATCCCCATCTGTCTTACACAATCATGTCTGAACTAAGTCTAGTAGTAACAAGGGTGTTTTCTCTCAAGGACGACCTTGGAATATGCTACCACAAGGATTACCTTCAGTTGTGCATTTATTTAGGAACTATTATTTAATGTCATGCTATAGGTCATAGGTTTCTAAATAATATTTCACTTATTGCCTTAAATTTATGTAATAATAATAATGATGGAAATGTATTCTGTACATATCCATCCTCTGATGCTATTAGTTATCAGCATGATTTCCGGGGTGTACAGGCTTTTACAAGCTGAAATTTGTCGTAGGCCCCGAGACAGCAGGAAATCACGCTGGCAACAAATTTATCCAAAATCGTAATAGTTCCACACTATAAACATACCTGATTTGTGAATATTCATGCCAAATTGTCTTTCTAACGTGTCCGTGGAGGGCTTCGTCGTAAATGGGTGAAAGATTCCTGCTGCGATGTTAAACTCTATATTCACTCACTCACTCACCGTGGAGGGGTTTTGCAATGACGTCACAATCATTTATGTCTTATTATGAGGTCATAACTGTTATGAGTAGGTTAGCCGGGATGTAACACTTTTCACAGGACTCCTCTAAACCAATCAAATCGCTAGAATCGATGCATATTTTGGATAAATGTTCATATAGATTTTTTTTTTTTTTAAAGAATAAAAAATAAATAAATAAACAATGTTCACATTAAGGTTGGAAATAAAGTAATTTTCCTCCAAAGTAATATTACACATGAAACATATCATCAGTATGGCACCTTCAGTCGCAGTAGAAGGAGATACCGCAAGCATTAGGAGGTAAGCGTACTGAGATAACAGAGGTCGTGATGTCTGTGTTGTGCTGCAGGTGGAGGCGTTTGACCAGGACGAGGGCAGTAACGGCCATGTGAGGTACAGCATCACAGACGGCGGCGAGGGCAAGTTCAACATCAACCTCATCACCGGCGACATCACTGTGGAGAAGCTCCAGCCTAACGACAAGGACAGGGTGTTCCACCTCAAGGTGGAGGCCCAGGATATGGGTACGTGTCGCTTCACTCACACTCGTGTGTATGCATTGGATATTGCTGAAACTGTGTGGTTACAGTGGTCATAATATTTTAATTTAAAAAAACAAAATTGCATTCATTGGTAGAGTATAACCTTTCTAATTTTGATAAATTTTCGAGATTTATTGTAATAATTATAATCAAAACTTCCCATCATCATCATCAAATATTTTTGTTAAGAGATGTATAATATAAAATTTTGAACAAATTACAACTATTGTCATAAGCATTAAACATACTGCAATCATGATGACATTTTGAATAATTATAGATGACTATTTAGGCAGCCATTTCCATGATGATTTTCTCCCCTAAACAAATTATTATTATTATATATTTTTTTAATATGTGCATTATCTATCCCCTCATAGGTCGTCGACCTCAGAGAGCTAATGTCATAGTCCCCATCCACGTCATCGACCGCAACAGCCCAGTATTCGAGAAACAAGTCTACACCGTCAGCGTCAACGAGAACATTGCCATGCACACTCCTGTGACGAACATCCAGGCGCTTAGCCCCCAAAGTCACAAACTGATATACTCCATCAACGGTGGAGATAAATATGGTGATTTTGCTGTCAGCTTCGACACAGGTTGGTTGCTTTTCTTGGTTGTTTACATGTGCCTTGATAGATAGAGACTTCGGGTTGCTTCCTGTGGGGTTTTGGTGATGGATGATGAGTGAAATCTCTTTCCTATTTTTTTAGCTTGGGTGTGAAAAACCTGCATAAAAGACTATTGCTCTTGTCTGAAAAGATGTTAAAAAATTATATCATGGTTAAATGTGGAACTTTTCTATCCATTTATCAATATTTCTTAAATATATAAAATATCTACTAACATTATTCCATTTCTTTCTGTTTAACATTGAATAATAATGTAATATATAATGTTTCAAGGAATAGATCTAGATCCAAGTTGGTTGACTATTTTAAGTGATATTTTACCATCCCAAGCAGGTTTCTTGAATATTTTTTTGAAATTAGAAGTTTTGATTTGCAGTTGCCCAAATCAATGTCATGCTCTATTTCAGCATGTTTCTACTTTCACATCAATTTCCATATTATCAGAATGCCTGCTTGTCTGTTGAATGACATCTTGAGGATACAGCAGAACATATTTTAAATAATGTTTTATGAGTTGTGTAGATACTTTCAAAAAATTAGTTTGAATATTTTTCTCTTAAAGAAATAGTTAGAATATTGTTCTCTTAACTCTCTCCATGCTGAAGGCAACCAGAGATGCCATAAAGAGCAGTGCCTGTACCTAATCAAGGAGGGCGAGGGGTTAAACTTCTGGCTAACATTTCACCAGATCACAAACTAATTCCATATCTCATCCCATGGTGCTGGTCATAGCTTCCTAGTTCTAACGTCTAAGCTTGTAGTGCCCTTGTAATTAAATCGACCACTGTTGTATACAAAATGCCAAGTTCTGACTGTTTCTTGTTGTTATACATACTGCCAATGTCCACTTTAACCCCACTCTAACATTAACACAGTATTTAGCTTAAACAAATGTATACCAGTACTTGAATTTATTTTGGAAGACCCAACCATATGATTAATACAGAAAAACTAACTGTTTGTAATGTAACTAATTTATAAAATTTGAAATTTTGAATAAACTGTATTTTGATGAAAGGGTTAATTATTGATTATGTTAAAATACAATTATGTTTATTATGAATAGTTGAATTTGCTCATTTGCTATCTGCAATGCCTCGTTTTCATATCGTTTTGTGGTTATTTGACCATAGCATGTTATTTGCGAGTACCTGACTAATTGTGATGTTTTATTCCACAATCTCTCATTTCTTGTCTCCCAGCAATGGATGTTGTGGGACCATGTAAGTAAACATTTCTCCTACAGATTTTCTCATTAGTTCATTCATCGTCTTTACTACAGCTTTCCTGCTGGCAGGCTTGGCCTGTTAAGTTCAGTGTTGTCATCTGCGTTTGCTTCTTCATATTGAAATAAACTTAGGTATAACTTGTACTAAAAGTTATCTACTGCTAAATTAGATGTTTTCCATTTACAATTTAATAAATGCATTATTTAAAAACATATCTTAATGTCTAAAGGTTCCAAGATTTGTGCACAACAGAACACCTGTGATGGTAATGTTAACAATTCATGACAGGAAATATTACATAAAACCAGCTTGGCTGGCAGGAAACATGTTGCATTCTAATCTTCTGAGACTATAGTGGCACGTTGCATTGCTTGCATTGAACTGTTGGTCGTTTATTTAATCAAAAATCATGTTGACAAGAGCATACAGCAAGGTAATGCTCTTTGTCCAGTACTGTTTATTGTCTGCACAGATATTATGGGTTATGCCGTTTAGTTTTGAAATAACAATGTAGCTGCTTTTGTAATCTTCACTGCATTACTAGAAGCATATTTAGTGCATGATCTCTCTCTCTCTCTCTCATCTGTATATATTCTCTGTACACTCACCGAGTTCAAAGTTTTAACTGTTGTTGGTTTTTTGTTTTTATTTCTCACAATCTTGGGATTAGAAAGTATTAGTATAACGGGAAATGTTGTAATGGTTTGAGGTGTTTTACTCATAATTTGGTCTGTTTTCTAACTTCTAGATGTCTGTAGGAAGACTTAGATATCGTAGTACATACGTTCCAGTTAGTTGTAGGAAAAGACGATTTAATCATTTTGTGCCAGTAGCTGAAGATAACATAGCACCTTGCACCTTGAAAATATATCCCCCACATGGTAAAACGTGAATGCTGATAATAATCTACAATAACATGTATAGATATTTCCTCCAGCAGTGAATTTGAAAGAAAGTAATAGGTCAACTGATTATAATACAATGCCAGTGCTATTTTAAACCCATGTTAAATAATACTCTTATTGTGTAGTAGAAATGGGAACATGATTTCCTAACTACAGTGTATGAGTCTTGTGTTATTATTTTGAATCTAATTAACTGTTGAAATATCACTATTAGCTTGGCCTGAAGCTGTTTTACCGTTATAGCCGAAGAAAGCTCTTCTATTTCATGAGATATTTGCTTTCTGCCATGATGTTTTGAACCTGCTAACATCAAACAAATATTGAATATCTCCTCCCATGTTACTCTGTTATTATTCACGCAATAAAACACTATTTCAATATTGATAATAATGAAGATCCAAATATGTACATGAACTATTACTAATGTGTATAGACTGAGTAATTTAATGACCAATATTGTAGGAGTTGACATGTTAGAATGTGTGTCTTAAATAGGTAGCCTTGGCTCATCAGAATATGATCACTCAGTATCTGGCCGTTGTTGTTGTAATGTTGGTACTGTTTGTTAACTCACATTCCATTGTATGATAACAAATGCTGAAATAATTTCCAAGTGTATTAATGTATGGCTAAAAATGCAAATTAATAATTCAACCCATTGCGCATGTTCATTGCTACAATTTTGTTTTAAATTTGTGGGGTGAAGACCTGGAAGAATTATTTAAGAGGTTTGAATGTTTGTTTTAATAATAGAATGTATTTTTTTATTTTTTTTTTATTTTTAAATATAAATTTTTGTTACAGGTCTGATATCTGTGGTTGGATCTCTGGACTATGAAGAAACTAAAACTTACAAACTAACACTACGCACGACTGACACTTTAACTGGGAGTTTCTCTGAGTGCATTGTCTTTGTAAATCTGCAGGTCAGTGAAACATAGTACTTATACGTCAACAATTTTTATTGATTTTGATGAGGATCATTATCATTAGAAAAAGAAGACCTCAAATTAAAATATTTCACTTATGATTTTCACCTTTGTTGAATTGATTTCAAGGTATCGTAGCTGTGATAAAATAACATTATTTAGTTGATTTTGGAATAACAATACAATCTCTGTGTATATTTCAGGATGTCAATGACAATGCTCCTGTTTTCACGAGCTCGATATACACGGAAGCCGTGACTGAAGCAGTTACCATAGGAACGGAGATCCTGAAAGTGGAGGCCACGGATTCCGACACCGGCATGAACAGCCTGGTCCACTACAGCATCGCGCCCATCACCATGAACAACCCCGATGTCCGCTACTTCCACATCGACTCTGCCACGGGCATCGTCATGACGAAGAAGACCCTGGACTACGAGACACAGACAGACTTCCACTTCCTGGCGATGGCCGTGGACGCGGGGATGCCGGCTCTCAACTCCACCGTGGTGGTCCACGTGATAGTCATGGACCTTAATGACAACCCCCCCAACTTCACGCAGGTCTACTATGACTGCAGCATCACCGACCAAGCAGTACGCGGTCAGCTGGTCACGCGAGTCACGGCATACGATGTCGACGAGTCCAACCGTGGTGACCTCATGTACTCTATCGTTGACGGGAATGAGAGGTATGCGTTCTCCATCGAGGCGACGTATGGGACGATCACTGTCTCCGAGCAGCGCAGGCCGAGGTTTCAGCCATCGTACACGCTGAACGTGTCGGTTAGCGACGGAGTCTACACGTGCTATGCCAGGGTGACCATCACCGTGAGGAGTAGCAACACTCACGACCCCATCTTTGACCGCGACATGTACAGTGCCGAGATCCTGGAGATAAGCGCCAAGGAGATGCCCGTGGTTACGGTGTCAGCGACAGATGCGGACCGAGGGACATACGGGCTGATGACGTACACCATCCCCAGCGACAGGCTGAAGGAGACCTTCCACATCGACGCTGATACAGGTGGGTGGAATAGTCATTTCTAGGACAAAGTTTTTAGATCTAAATAACATTACCTTTTATGTTTTTAGGTCTGATTAACATTGCCTTTTGTGTGTAGATTTTTAATTGAGGTCTATAACAGCTTATTTCACTCATACCACATCTTGTCAGTTCGTAGTACCCCAGGGCTGTAACTAGCTATTAGGCAAAGAGGTGTGTGTCAAAGCCTTTAGTTTTGCCTAGTATGACAACCATAATTATTTTCGCTGTCAGATTGTGTGTGCATTTAGCCCAAGCATTTCTTCACTATAAATAGTTATGAGGGATGTTGAGACAATTTTCGAGAGAGATCTTGACGTAGTTTCTTCCTTCCAGGTGAAATCTTCACAAAGGTTGAACTAGATCGAGAGAAGCAGAGTGCGTATGTTATTCCAGTGGCGGTGACAGATAACGGTGGACGCATGGGATTTGCATCAGTTCACGTGACCGTCACGGACTACAACGATTGCATCCCATACTTCCTGGTATCCGACTATCAAGGTCATGTGTTTACCAACGCCTCGGCTGGTGATCGTGTTCTACAGGTAGGATCAGTGTGGAAAGTCCTCGCGTGCGCACTGTGTTATGGTTGCCCATATAGTATCATGTATAGTAATATGAGTAGTGAGGCGAATAGTATAACGCATGTGTGACAGTACAGCACAGTGTGGGCTAAACGCTTGAATTAATAATATGGGTGCAGGGAAACGAGGGGAAAGAGGGAAACCGTGAATATGATCTGATGCTATGAACATGATGACAGTTTGCAAAGATGTAAATGGTAAATATGGAACAATAGTATAACTCTTAAGGGTGATCTTATCATATAAAGTATATCCTGTGTCAAGATGTATTGCCAGCTCCATCCCCCATATGTCATAATGTGAACATGAAATGTCATATATATTACTATTAGACATTAATAAAACCATATATTTATAATAGTCGCCGCGTTTTTAACCACATTTTGTTACCACTCGTAACAACTGTCACATTCCAGAGAACAGACATAGTCTTTGATATGAGAGTCATAATTCTCGTATCTTGTCCCCATTCGACACAATGAACATATAATATATATATCATCATGCAATGAGTGGCGTAACACAGTGTGTTAAGATTGTTTTGTAGAATGAGATATTGTATTTATGGAAATTATAATGTGCAGGTTTGCATTTCGACAAAGTTCAGAATATTATTTAACTTATTTGCTGATAATCATGAAAATACTATAAAAATGCATTTACTATTCTACCACTTCAGGCACACAGACTTGTCTGAGAAAGTGATCGTCGCAAATGGGTGAAAGATTCCCGCAGCGACGTTAAACTCCATATTCACTCACTCACTCACTGAGAAAGTGATATGAAAACCACAATATTATAAACTAATATCGAAACTGAATATTTTTGTTTATGATTTTTTTTATTGTTGACAATTTTATTTTGACATTATGAATGTCTGATATAGAGTTTGTGAATGCTTGATATTGAATTGCTGATAGACGTTATGAATGTCTGCTATAACCATGTTGTGTATTTCGCTATAGGTAAAGGCTATTGACGAGGACATCGGTGTCAATGGGAAGGTGGTGTACTCTCTCTACCCAAGTGGCAACACGGAGGTAGTCGACATCTTCCAGCTGAACCCAGACACGGGCATCATCACCGTCAGAGGTGCTCTGGCTGAGTCAGGTATGTGACAGCTTGCGATGTCGTTGGAACCTCAGGCCAAGCAATGTACATTGTGTGGTTTTCATTCAAGACTATTTTAAGACGAGGAGAAATGGTATTTTGTTGCCAGTAATATTGATGTTAGGACAATATCCTCACATTTCAAAATGCTGCCATTTTAAGTCGAGGGCCAATTCTGAATTTTATATTAAAAAAATACCGAAAAAACAACTTACTAATGATATTGATCCATTAAAAACAATCACTCATTTGAATACTGATTGAGTGAAAAATTCCCATTGTGATGTAAAACAGTAATTCACTCACTCATTAATTACTGAAAACAATTACAATGTATTCAGTCTTAATTTGATACAACCATTTTTTATGTTAATTTATTTCCTTATTAAAAAGGATGAAAATTAAGAAAGTTAGGTATTTTTACTGTTTATTGGGATTTCTTTTCAGGATGAAAATTACTGTTTTTATAATTATTTTAAAATATATTTTTACTTCTATTATTATTACATGTATTATTATTTTAATTTTAAAATTATTGTTTTCAGTGAATAAAGTGTTCCAGTTCTTTGTGGGGGTGTCTAACCAGGAGGACCCATCCATGCAGAGCCGCGCCGCTGTGGACATTGTGGTGATCGGCACCACCAATAGTCCGCCCGTCTTCGAGAAGGCGCAGTACGCGTTCTTCATCCAAGAGGACATCACGACCGGCTCCATCATCGCCACCATCAAGGCGTCGTCCAATCAGCCGCTGTCTTACAGCATCGTGCCAGGATCCGTCAAGAAGAACAACGAACCGAAAATGTTCAGCATTTCCTCCAAGGGGAAGATAACTGTGTTGCAGAGTCTGGACCGCGAGGACACTCCGACGTACCTACTGGTGGTGAAGGTGGAGACCACCACGTCTCCCCCACTAGTTTCCTATGCTGAGGTCAAGATCCAGCTTCACGACATTAATGACAACACTCCGATAATGGACTCTAATCCGTATGTAGCATCCGTAATTGAAAACGCGCCATCGGGAACCAAGATCATCCAGCTTCAGGCCTACGACAAGGACCAGCCTCCTAGGTTGACATATAGATTTGCCAGGGGAATGGAAGACATCGCAAACACGTTTTCACTAGACGTGCATACCGGTTGGTTGACATTGATGACGACCTTGGACCGAGAGGTCAAGGACGAGTACAACATCAGCGTGATCGTATACGACGACGACGATCATGACAGGGGTGGAAGCCGGACTTCCACAGGGTCAGTGATTGTCACGGTGACGGACTGCAATGACAACGCTCCCATGTTCAAGCAGAAGCAGTTCAACGCTGCAGTCGATGAAGGTGCAGCTGTCGGGACGGTCCTTCGTAACATCGTTGCCGTTGATGCGGACACTCGGGAGAACGCTAAGGTCAAGTACTACATCACCGCGGGAGATCCGCTGGGACACTTTGAGGTCCACACCAGCGCTGCGCTGTTCGTCAATAGCCGACTGGACCGCGAGACCCAAGACCGCTACACGCTGACGGTGGCTGCTACAGACGGAGGCTTTGTCACGTACATCACCGTTAATGTGGACATCCTGGATGACAATGACCACTCCCCGGACTGCGATAAGGTGAGGACGATATACAGTAGTTGCAATACATTATGGTATTGTCCATTATGGTAATATGTTGAAGTTTTGTGCTTAATTCCCAACGTAAAATCGACATTCTGATCGGCAATATTATTAAAACAATTTCAATGAATACATATATTTTTTGTCACAAAGGTGAAAGATTCCCGTAAAACAATAATTCATTTACTCGCCTTTAAATTAATTTATGTTCCAACCAGTTTGCGATACAAAGCATTCAATAAATGAAGATTCTTCATCCTAGATTATTCAAAATCAATGCTATGTCTCTGGTTAACTCTGGCATGGAAAAGGCTAACTACGCCATCACTGTAAGATACCCAGACACTAGAGTGACACTAGAGTGACAGCAGAGTGACATGTTTCTGATGTGTTTCAGTCACTGTACACCAAGCTCGTGGTGGAGAACCTGCCAGTCAACGCCATCGTGGAGTACATCCACGCCAGCGACCAAGACGAGGCCAACACGCGCAACTCCCGTATCTCGTACTTCATCGCCGGCCCCGGGGCGGAACTCTTCAGCATGGAAAAGGAATCTGGTGAGACGATTGATCCTGACAAGTGCAGGTGCTTCTGACCAGGGTCCCTTTTCGCAGAGCAATGACAGCGACTCTCTATATAGCATTATGCACATTCTGTGGTACCAGACCCTGGCTTATTCCAAACATTAATCTCTTGTGCTACAAATCTTAAGATTTCACAGTGTATGTGTCAAATTGTACCTTGGCATGTCTTAATTGTCCCAATATGGTTGTATCTAGGTTTTACTACATCTTCTCGATGTATGTGAATATTTTGAAAAGAAAGAGTTTGGATCTATAGAAATATATTAGTTTGGGATGAATTGTTTGTGTCAATTTCTATGTTTTATCATCTATTACTAGGTAGATCATTATTCTTGACCTAATACTTGACACCCCATCGTCGCAAATGTGTGAAAGATTCCCACAGCAATGTTAAACTCCATAATCACTCACTCACTTGCTATCCTGAACCTTCTCAATAGGTGTTTTGAGGACATCGAAGGCTCTGGATCGCGAGGAGACGCCGTCCTATCATCTGATCGCATCAGCTGTCGACGGTGGCGGCAGATCGTGTACGGCACACATACTCATCACCGTCACTGACGTCAATGACAACAGGCCGAAGTTTACGCTGAAATCTACAACCTTCCATGTTCCTGAGAATGCCCAAGTTAACACGTTGTTGACCAGAGTGACGGCAATGGACATCGACAGCGGTGAGTTCAGGGTTCAACCTTAACGCTCGCCCGACAGCCCCAGGCCAGTCAATTCTCTTGCGGGCTAGTCAAAACTTTAATGTACTGGCCCGTCGGGCTAGTTGTATTTTCCCAGTCACACTACCTAATATAAATGTAATGAGGAAAA
>JAVCKX010080788.1:0-13106 GCA_034780695.1 Lepetodrilus gordensis | reverse complement strand
GTATGTCGTTGGATTTATATTTCTTTCACATGTCTATACAGCGCCCCAGCTGTTTTTCGTATGCGGTACCAGGGCCGACAACTTTTCATCAGGGCTGACAACTTTTAAGATTTTTGTTAGTGAATTTCCAACACTGATACTATAACATACTGAATCTGAAGTCCCGGTCCCATCTAACGCTAATTATGGCATATGTGTATAACGGACTTCTCATGTAATGGACAAAAATAGCTGGTCCCAACGAGTACGTTATATGCGAGGTCTACTCTATAAAATTTCATTTTGTATTTGCGCAATACAAAAGTAATCATCAAAATCTGAACTAAATGTTGGTATAATTGCTACATAATCAGTCCACTATTAACTAGTATGAGATTGATCTGATTGTTTCAGACAACACGCCAATATCATTTTGCTGACTGTGGAATACTCAGGATTGAATGATGCCAACGATGAAGAGGAGGCTTTTATGTTGATGTTATCAAACAGCACATTCTGGACAAGCATTATGAACACTTCTGGAATGTACCATTGGAAATTTTCTGAAAATCCACTTGTTAGAAAAGCCAGTAATATAGTGGTCTCCATCATGTCGAAACTTAATGAAAAGTCCATCAATGTGCGTTTCCTGCAGAAACTTATGGATTATTGTAATAATAATAATCCTAAAGATTTGTGCAAGTTATTGGTTGCTAAATCACCAATTACCAATTCAGAAGAATTGAAGAATGCATTAGATACATGCATAAAGGCATTAAGATTAGCAAATGAAGATGTGCAACTTCTCAAGAAAGTGTTATCTACACTGGAAATGCATCATGGAAGTATCTCTGACTTTCAGTTAGCTAAATCAATTCTTCAACAAAAGAAGTTGGAGCTCCAGAGAGGTGATGTCTTGGTAAAACATCTTTGCACCAATCACTTGGATCCATTTACTGAGTTTCTTGACGCATTCCGTCCGGTATCAAGACTTATTGAATCTGACATCTACTGGACAGTGTCTAAAGGGTTAGTGAAGGAATGGCTTACATGCAATGATGTTCTCCAAGCTGATGCTGAAGCAGATCCAGTTGAGGATGTTTGCATCCTGTTTGGAAACTCTAAGGATGATGAACAGCCTGTAGTTACTCTAAGACTTCTTGCAGTTTTAGTGAAGGACTGTCTATCTTCTTACAGAGCAGCATGGGAACCCTTATTCCAAGAAGAGAACGTTGACATTGGACACATTAAATGCATTACCAATTCCAAGGACTTGGAAAGTGAGGTTGGTCATATTGAGAATGTTAGGAATACAAGTTTGCCAACATGGGTTCATCTAGCTCTCGAGATGAATCAAAACTACTTAAAATACGAGAAGAAACTCAAAGTTATTGTTAAAATTGTGTCTCTGCTAGATGTGGAGATAGATGCAAAATTTAACCAGACACATGCCTCCTTTATTGCTCTCAAAGAACGGTCTGATGCTCTGACTATCAAAGAGTTGTATGAAACTAGAGATTTGTTGGAGGAAATTGACATTCTAGTCACAAGTGAACTACAAAGTGTACTGGAAGAACTATCACAGTCGAGTCATTTACTTGACTTTCTGAAAGATGTTTTACTAGATGACCTGCGAAACCTCATTGATGCTGTTGAAGAACACTCAGAACAGTCCGTACAAGAATCTACGGTGTCCGCACTGATGGATGTGAAGCGATTCCTAAATCCACTGACACATGCATCAAAGGACCAATCTGTCATGCAGGTGCTTACCATGCTGAGCAGATCTGTCAATGATTCTAGAGTTGAACATTTGGCTACAAAGATCAATGATTGCAATACAAGTCTACATGGACTTAAAGCCCTATTCCATAATGTTGCAAATAGAGGAGAAATGACAAAGGATATTGTGAAACATAGCCTAAAGAAAGGATCAAAGTTCACATTCACTCTTGATGGTACTGGCTGTTCAGTGAAACTTTCCTACAAGAATAATGGTGTGCAGTCTACTTACAATATGAATGATCTTAATGATCTGAGGAGTAGAGTACTGTTGATGGTGAATGCAGAATCTAAAGGGAAAACACCAACTAAAAACAAAGACAAGCTGCAAGAAGACTTTGAATCATTCATACAAAAGATTGATAGAGCTGTTGACATAGCTAATCTTTTAGATACTCTCCTTGTATCTGGCTTTCCAGACTGTACACGATTTCTTAAAAGTGGACTCGACATTGATGAACTTGATGCTCACCATTGTCAATTGAGTGAAACATTGAAGAAATGGCAGGATGCACTGAGCAATAGTCGGGAAAATCACTACTGGTTGAACTTCTTCTACCCAGAACAGCTGAGAACACTACGGGCTTACTTTGTTGAAGGCGTTGGTGATACGCATGTCAGAAACCTTCTTTCTTTCACAGGAATTCATGTTCAAGACTTGCAACTGGCTAGCCATAACTTTCATCCTGATGCATATGACCATTTCCACCTGAATGCTATCGGTAGGACATTGGAATTTCTTTTGAAGGGAAATTGTCAAATGGTTGCTTTTCCTTCAGAAAATATGGCAACAATTTCATCAGGACGGATTGCTGACACTGTCCAGAAAGGTTCCACATTCATTGCCTGTCTGGATGAAGACAGTAACATGGTTGTCCCAACGATACTGGCACTGTACAGAAATACCACAGGAAATATCCCTCTGCCTCACCAGCTTCTAGTTTGTCAAGAAGATTCTCATTGGGAAGATATTGTCCTGTTCTTGAATAGATGCATTGGTTCAAAGAATCCAGAAGAACTGTACATGCTTGTCTTTGTAGAAAAACTGCCAAATGATACTCAATTCAAACTTGTTTCACGTTTGAAAGAGATGGAAAGTGACCATGTTTCAATTGCCGTGATCTGCAGAGGATCGTCACGTCATCCTTTCATTGACCATTTTGGGCACAATGTGCATCAAGTCCAGCCAATGTCTGAATCTGCCCTAGAAACCTGCTTCCAGAAGCTCTTTCCTGATGTATTAACAGTTACATCTGATCTCCCCGGTCAAGGTAAAACAGAAATCATACAAGAATTTGCCCACTCCAACAACCTGGACATTTGTACTCTGCCAATTAGTGGAGATGTGACACCACAGATACTAATTGAAAAGTTGAAGTCTTTGGATTTGTCCCATTCCCACCTTATTCATATCGATCTTGGATTGATCACTAAACCAGCTGACTTCGAAATGGTTCTGTTCCAGCTGGTGGTTCTTGGAAGTATTTCGCACAAAGCCAACATGTTCAAGTTGATGACTTCTCATGTCTGCATTGAGATCACCAATACAATCGATAATGTGCTGAGAAATTCGCTCCAGATGACAGTGTTTTTCAAACGTGAACATCTCAAGTGGCAGAAGTATTCAAATCTGAAAGTCAGCCAAGAAATGTTCAGCCCTATTCAGGTGGTTTGCAACTATCTTCATGTATATCAGAAAGGCAAAATGGACACTATTGATCTATACTTCAGTGGTAAACATCAGTGCAAACCGTTGAAAGAAGAAAGATGTCGGGAACTGCTCAAACACTACTTTTCCTATGATACTGAAATGTCCTTCACAATTGTTCAAGTATTTCTTAATGTATTTGCAGATCAATTGAAAAAGTTTGCCTGTAGTCATTTCTTCCGTACTCAAAATGTTGCAGAAATGCTCGGAGGTGGTCAAGTTACAGATGTGAAGTCACAAGTACTGAAAACCCTTCTTGAAATGTGCAAAGAATTTGCAACAAGGTCTGTCAGTGCGTGTCGAGCTGAACAAGCAAGTAGCCTTAAGCAAATGGACCTGCCTGACAATGACCAAACAAGTTCAGACAATCTAACCAAAACTTCAGCTACAGCATCTTCAATGGTGCATCGCATTGACAGTATGATTCAGTGGGCACAGAGTAACCACTTAATTGTGGTTTTCCATAACCAAGATATTCAAACAATTTCAGCACTTTACAGAACTAAAGCAATGGTGCCCCAATATGTCAAGAAACTCTTTGAGACGCAAATCAAAGGAAATATGCCTGAAATTTCAAAATTGGATCAAGATTCTCTTCAGAAAATGCTGATTCAAGTTTCCAGGTTCAAGAGATCCCCATTAGGGAAAGATGTACTGCACAAGGCATCAGACATGTACGCCTTGACACCTGACAACCTCTTGAAAATGGTCTTGGTGGTCTTGCGAGTGAGAGCTCGTATTCCTGTGATCATCATGGGGGAAACTGGTTGTGGGAAGACAAGCCTAATCCATTACCTCTCAAAGGTTTGTGGTGTTGAGTTCAAGGTCAAGAATATTCATGCAGGTGTTGATGAAAGTGATCTTGTCAAGTTTATTTTAGAGAGCAATGCTATTGCTTTGGGGAATCTTGATGAGTATGTGTGGATATTTCTGGACGAGATCAATACCTGCAATCACCTCGGACTGATAAATGATGTTCTGTGTCATCATCACTGCCAAGGAAAACTCCTGGCTCCAAACCTTGTCACTATGGCAGCTTGCAATCCATACAAACTCAGAACTGAGAAGAATATATTCACTGCTGGACTTGAGAGCAAGGTGGTGTGTGATGAAAAATCAAAACTGGTCTACAGAGTTAATCCTCTTCCAGAAAGCATGGTTGATTTCATTTGGGATTATGGAAGCCTGAACAAAGAAGATGAGAAGTCCTACATACGGCGAATGATCAGCAAATCAGTTAAGCAAAACAATGTAGCTTGCCTTGTTGAACTGCTTGTAGCCTCGCAGGAATTCATCAGAAAGACAGAACAAACTGATTCATGCGTGAGTTTGCGTGATGTGAACAGAACCAGGCTTCTGATCGACTGGTTCAAACGGACGATAAACCTGAAGCATGAACTTGAAGGCACAGTTTGTTCTAAAAAGAATCTGGAAATTAATGCTATAGTGTTGTCTTTGGCCCATGCCTATCATTCAAGACTACCAGACACAATAAGCAGAAAAGAGTACAGAAAGTCGGTTGCAATGATCTTGACTCGCAATAGCAATCATTATGATGAAAGGACAATCTTTGACATTATCCAGGAGGAGCAAAGAGACATCTTGAACAGAATGGATCTACCTGATGGTATTGCAAAGAACACTGCTCTGCAAGAGAACGTCTTCATCATCATGGTTAGCATCCTCAACAGGATTCCGATATTTGTTGTTGGCAAGCCTGGCTGCAGCAAATCGCTTTCCTTGCAGCTGATCAAGAGCAATCTTCGAGGTCATGACTCCAAGGATCCATACTTCCGGGAACTACCACAACTTTATTGCGTGTCCTTCCAGGGATCAGAGTCTTCCACCTCAGATGGCATCATCAAAGTCTTTGAGAAAGCAGAAAAATACAGAGATGCCACACAACACGAAGACGTCCTCCCAGTTGTTATATTGGATGAAATTGGCCTAGCAGAAACCTCGAAGTTTAACCCTCTAAAGGTACTACACAGTCATCTAGAACCAGCCAGTGGAGAAATGCCAAATGTAGCAGTTGTCGGCATATCAAACTGGGCATTGGATGCAGCGAAGATGAACAGAGCAATTCATCTATCGAGGCCAGACATGGATGCAGAGGAATTATATCAAACAGGTGTGTCAATCAGTGCCGTCAGTCATGAAATAGGGGAAGATATGAGAAGCTTATCCAATCTACATGCTGCCTGTGAGGATGTCCAAACCGACGAAAAGCTGATACGTGCCATTGCTGATGCCTATGTAAAGTATGTGGATGGACAAAGATTCAAAAATTTCCATGGACTACGGGACTTCTATTCTCTGGTGAAATATGTTTCTAAGGAATTCAAGTTTGTTCCAAACAGGGAAGTTAGAGATGATAAAATCAGACTTGAGAAAGTTGTGAGAGGTCTGCTACGAAACTTTGGTGGTCTGTCAACAGAGATGCAGTCTGTTATCACAGTATTCAAAACTCATCTAGCTGAACGGATGGAGTCTTTCATATCTGAAGAGTTTGTCATGCCCTCAGTCATGGATCTCATCAAAGAGAACATTGAAGACAAAACAGCACGTCATCTGTTGTTAGTTACCAGAGGAGAATCTGCTTTGAGCATTGTTGAGACGCTGTTAAGAAACATTGATCGACAATATGTCACAATGCTTGGAAGTCATTTTGAGGAAGATCTTGCAGCTGACTATAGTTATCGGATTCTGAGCAAGATCATTTTGTGCATGGAACAGGGAGTTGTTTTAATTCTGAAAGACCTAGAGAACATCTATGGCAGCCTATACGACATGTTGAATCAGAATTACTCCAAAGTAGGCTTAAAGAAAACATGCAGAATTGCCCATGGCGCCAACAGCAACCCAATGTGTCATGTCCACGAAGACTTTCGGTGCATTGTTCTTGTAGAAGAGCATAAGCTGAATCTTTCAGATCCACCATTCCTGAATAGATTTGAGAAACAGTGCATAAACCTACTTGATGTCCTAACTGTGGATGAGAGGAAAGTTGCTGATACTCTAGAAGAGTGGCTTGAGAAAATGTCTAACATTAGAGGACAGCAGTTTGACATGCATGATCTCATTCCATTCAGCAGTCCAGACACAATCCCATCATTGGTACATTACTGCTTTTCCAACCAGCACAATTCACAAGACATCATTGACAAATGCAAGATGCATCTGATCAGAGCATGTAGTCCTGAAGGGATAGTGCGATTAAAGAATAGTGTGCTGTATGAAGAAGATCCACTGGAAATTAAGAAGTGGCAAGAGTATTTCTTTTGTTTGCCATTGCACAATGGACTAGGATCGTTCATGGAAAGTCTTGAGGGCGAACTTGGGTCAAGAGTCCAATTTGGAAAGGAAATTATATTTACACACAGTAATATTCACACAAACATTCCATCTTGCTTGACTGATCTTGCAAACAATTGCCAGACTGAAAAATTGAGTTCTTTCAAATCAGAAAAGCAGCTGTCAGCCCGAATACAGGAATTCTATTCTCAAGAAGACAAAGCATGGCTTATTCTGCAGTGTGTACCCAACTTTGACAAAGAAAATGTCCTTTTGATGAAGTCGTTGGTAGAGAAAGAGCTCAATGACTTCAAGTCATCAGCTGAATGCAATATAGAGCGGAAAGTGATCATCATTATGCACATGGACAGAAATGAATCAACATCATTTCTACAAGTTAACTATCTAAGTGGATGGAATTTGACCACTGTCGACATACTTGAACAATGTCAGATGTCTCTTGTAGATTATCTGCAGAAGAACAGGATGGACCTTATCCTTGAAAAGAAAGAAATGAAGGTGTTGCGGAAGCACTTATTTTGGGCATTCACTGTGATCAAATACCAAAGTAAAGGAAGAGGACTGACTAGTTTGAAAACACTTGTGGAACATTTAGCATCGAATGAAGATTTGATCAACTTCTTGGAGAATGAAGTAATTGCAGTCCTGGAAAGCCAAAATGATGTTTCAATGGATGAAAATTGGCAGCTTGCTGTTGCCCAAGATCAGCTGAAGTTGTACACACACCAGTCATTCTATAGGGCTCTTGAACACGAGATCACAACTTGCATGAAACATCCCTTGGCTGCAGTCATATATAAGATTGAAGATGCAAGTTCATGGGATGCCATTGCAATTCATTGCACAGATACAGACTCTCTCAAGGCAGAAACATGGAAATTACTTGCTTCAAGCCCATCTATGATAAGCATATCAGATGTACCAGCCTTGAAGGGACCCGAGTCTTATCTGATAATAGATCCTCTACTTTCATTGAAATGTCCTTTCAGCAAGCTCTTCATTGAGAGAATTGAAAGTTTGAGAGACCTGTTCATGCAAACTATCAAAATGGAATATTCTGGGTTGGACATTGAAGAAATTGAAGATGATATTATTGA
Source organism: Lepetodrilus gordensis (assembly GCA_034780695.1). Lineage (NCBI taxonomy): Eukaryota > Metazoa > Mollusca > Gastropoda > Lepetellida > Lepetodrilidae > Lepetodrilus > Lepetodrilus gordensis. The sequence goes on along the minus strand of JAVCKX010080788.1, from coordinate 5,225 downwards.
TGAACTCTGTAGTCGCTTTCATCAACAGGTGTTAGACGTTGCATCTGAAATGTTTGACAATTCATACGGAGTCGAACAATTCAATGAATATTGTGCTGACTTTGCAAATGTCTTGTATACAAAGTCAAATACAACACTGGACGATGAAGAAAAAATCCAAACGCTTGTGTGGTCACTATCTAGGAGATTCTCAATGGAAAATGCCCCTTTTGTTGCTGCTGTTACAAGGCTACATGTCATTAATTGGCTGTACTCTTCCCGCATTGAAGCCGAGCTGAGACTTGTGGAAGCATGTATGAGAATCACCAGTGTGCAACATTCTGAAATCATGAGATGTCATGAACGTACTTTTAGGGAAAACTGTTCAGAAAATTCCAACAGTGTTTTGACTGATGTAGACACCAGCACACACTCTGAGGTAACAGATGGAAAACAAGATGTGGAAGATGAAGTGGATATTAATGTGGTGAATGTAAGCATCGGTCCATTTCCTGTTGAGTGTCATCAATCTGAAGTTGACACTGTGAAACTCCCAAATGTCTATCATGCCGTGCATCAGTCTTTGGATAGAAAGGAAAGTGATGTGGAAGAAGATCTGCATAAAACAGAAGTAGCTGTAAGTGCAAGTGCTAAGGAGATTCCTGATCATGATCAAGAAATGGAAGTTGATATGAACAATGATGATGACGTTGAGAAAGTTGATGATACTGAGTGCATGCATGTGGAATCTGGGAACCAAGCAAAAGGACAATCATACCAAATGCAGCACCAAGAAAGCTGCAGTGTTGCTCACAACAGTGACTTACAAAGCGAAGAAAACACCACGAGTGCCATGAACGATTACCTTGATGATCACAATACCAACATGCTTGGACCAGATGTGAAGCCTCTGACATTGGCAGCCATGCACGAAAATCCTAAGCAAGATGAAAACATTGAAAATGAAACTTTCAGTACTCGTCTGGTTACATTCCTGTGTCAACAACTCCTGCCAACTGATACACGTTTGAAAACAAAATCTATTGATGAGTGGGCAAACGGTGTCAATCTATGTCTGTCAATGGCATTTAAAGTATCTCTAGATTCGAAAGCTTTCCAGTCATTAAGAATGTGTAGGGAGTTTGCGTTTCTTGTGTCCATTCCACACAAGATAGATAGAAAACTGCTAAGTGAAATAGGACAGACATTGGAATCTCATCCTGTTGAAAGTGAAGAAATGTTCAATCTTTTCGTCAAAATTTTGAATGACTTGAATGAAAATAAGAGTGTTCCAACGGAAGACCTGCAACATGTCTTTGCTTGTTACATCAGCATATGCCTGGCTTCGGATCCTGAAACATCTCTGGTTGGTTTGGGATTCAAAGCTATATCTGACATGAACATCTTTCAGGATTCTTTGCAATATTTTGGCCCCACGTTATGCCAAATATTAATGATGGAGTTGGACACAGAGGATATCTTGTCGGATGAGATGGTGAATGATTCTGAAGTACTGCAACAGCTGGATGTGTGTCTTAAGGAATTTCATCACCCAGATTCTGAACTAGCTTGCTTGTGTATTGATGTCTTTGAGACACACTTCTTTCAACACCAAGCTATCAAACTTGATGAGGAATGTTTGGACATGATGTTGAAATATGACGCCGATTACAAAGCAGATGAATTCAGTCTGAAACAAATCATTGGGCTAGCTTTTCTCAAATCGTTGTTATACAGTGTGGCAACCAGACTGCCAAAGCCAGGAGTAGAAGAACCCATTTTGCAGAAAATTAATGGTGTTCTTCAGGTAGATTCTAAGGAATGTGAATCGGTGAAAGACAAGCGGAGTAAGAGTCTACAGACATATTTTATGAAAGTCCTCACACAAAATGATGGACTTACGAGGCTTGAAGGATTGCTGAAAAATGAATTGAAAGGATTGTCTTTTGACTCTGACAATATTAAGAGAGTGGAAGATACACGGGTAATAAATGCACTTGAGGTGCACCCAATGGCAATGACATGGCCTGACATGTATGCTTCTGTGGCCAAAGCCTACAGCAATCTGCCAAAAGAGGAAAAGAAAATGGGAGAAATTCTTGATGCAGCAAAAGAAAACGCTCACGTCACCTATTGTATCTTTGGAGTTGCCCTTGAGCAAATTTATCTTGTGAAGATTATGGGCTCAGTGACGGATACAGAGAGAAAGGAAAGAGCAGAGAGATTCTTAAACATGTCATTGACAAGACTGCATGAGAACCAAAAAACATTATTGAAATGTTTATGCACATTTGCAGACTTTGAGGTTCCTCTGTTCCAAATGAGCATCAACAAACCCGTGCAAGAGCAGCACATTGCAATATGTGTTCTTCACCTGATCAGTTCAGTTCTCGCATTCAATCCTGGTGACAATGTGCTCAGTAATACTGCTTCACTCTGGCTTGCACTCATTCAAGCACCAAACAAAACAAGAACTTGGTATATTCCTGGGGCAGGCTATGAAGAGAAGGATCTTAATCATAGCATGCTTGCACGGGATGGATCCTGTTTCAAAAAGTGTAGCTCCATTAGATGTTCCTGCAATGCGACCATTATTTCTGTTGGAGAATTATCTGGTACATCATGCCCAAGTTGTCAAGGGACAATCGAATCTGAAGAACAGCTTCCGGCTACACCAGAATTTGAAAACGCAGCTCTGAGGAACAAAGGATACAAGTTCATAGACATTGGATTTCTCAGAGATGAATTTGTGTCTGTTGGTGTATTGTCACCTGCTGCTTTCCGCATATTGGAACTCTTTATCCATGGATGTCTTGCAGCATCAATAGCACTTGGTTTCACAAAAGCTAAAGACCTTGGCACAATTCTTAATATTCCTGATAGTGTTGATGTGTTGAGCTACCTGATTAATCATCTCCAATGTCACTGGAATGCACTTACATCTCTTACAGAAATGGGGCATGCTCAACTTGCCAAACTCTTGTCCTACATTGTGAAAGATGGGAAACCCTTCATTGCCACAGATAGCACTCAGTATCTGAATGCAGACAAACAAACGCAATACGAGGAAAAGTTCAGCAAATATGTTGATGAGGTTGTGATGAAAAGATTCCACATTGTACGAGAGGAAGTAAAGTGCTTTAACGTGAATTCACAGAGCAATGCTAGTGCCTTGGAACTGGTCTTGGCAGAAGTTCCAGTTGATGACGACAGATATGCCTCACTGCCAAAGCTGATGCGAGAAACTCTCACACCCAGCATTGCAAACATGAAAAGGGAATTCATCATTCAGAAGCAAGCGCTAAAGTTTCCTGTAATGGCTGTGATGTTTGATATGAAGGATGAGATTGAATTGCTGTGCCATTTAATTCCAATTGTGCAATGGCACATGTTCACAATTCGTCATGCCAGCCACAACTTTAAGATGAGTGAATGCAAAACTGTGGAAGAATTTGTTCAAAGATGCTATACAAATGAAGCTTCAAGTTCTGAAGCACAGATGAATAAATTTGAGAAGTTCAAGAAAGCATGGAACCAGCTTCGTGAAAGAAGAGATCTACTGAAGCAGTACAATGACCAACTACCAGAGTTACCAAGAATCCACATTGGAAGCCATCTAGATATGTGTTTGATGATGAACAAATCGTCGCCCATCATGCACATCCTAAAGGCACTTGCAAATATCCAGAACCGTTTTCTGATGGCAACTGCAGTGCTAAGTGTGTCACTGAATAATCTGTCGCTCAGCTTCCTAAGACAGTCTGATGACGTCTCTACCATTCCTGGAATCAGACTTGATGATGCTACAACCAAACACATATTATGTGTACCAGACTTTAATAAATTATTGAAGTTTTCTCAGACCAATACAGATTTTGGACACGGACGGGAGAGGCAGTATGACATCTACCAGATTGAGGTCCAAGTTGTGGCCAAAAGTGTGGTAAACAAACCAATTCTCCTGATAGGACTTGATTTTCCAATGATCACTTTCTCTGGTAACACTTTGCGTCAAACAGATAAACTCTTGGAAGATATTGTGGGCATGGTTGGTCAAACAAGTCTTGATTCAGCCTTGCAAAAGTCTGTGAATATTTTGAGAGAAAAGAGTTCCTCAAACATTCAAACGCTAATAGACTACATTGAAATTACATTTAGTCTTCTGAAGAGAGTTCCCCAACTTGCCCGTGACAAGCAACAGACACTGAGTGAATTTCTGAAAATATGGCAGTCTTTCTTCCCAAACAGAGTGGCAGAGATTGACTCATTCTGCTACAAGGTAAAGCTCAGCCAGATTGTCTCTCTATACGAGTTTGCAGAGGATGTAGTAGCAGATATCATGCTGGATGGATTGGATGAGAGGTATCGTACAGACATGCCCAAAGAGTGCCAAACACAACTGAATTTCCTGCTCGGTCTATCTGACCTCAAGATTCAAGAAGCTCTGCTGTCTGCTGTCAAGAAGATTGTTGTGAGATATGTACGGTACACACAGGTAGATGTAGATCGACCGCTATCTCCTCTAATGAATGAACAGACTTTGTGGCCAACTGGATTCTTGGAGGTGTTGATGGAGAAAGGTGTTGGCATAGACCAAGGGCTCTTCCATCCAGACCTTTGCTTGGAGCATCTCTGTGAAACAGTGGCATATATCACTGAATCTGTTAAGGTATGTCTCTATTAATTCTATTCTGTTATAATCTAGTGTACCTACTACAGAATAGATGTTTTTCCAAAACGTAAAGTAATGTCGACATTTGCAGGATATATGAAGAACTGTTGATCTTTTAAACTCACTAGGTTATTTTATTCATAGGAATTGAAGATGAAAGACCAACCATTCTCTCCAAGCCTAATCAGCTCAGAAAAGATGAATGCTGTGGAAATGAAGAAGAGGAAGAAGGACAGGGCTAAGAAATGGAGGGAAACTTAAATAGTGAAAGATGCTGAAGTACATGTAAGTTGATATTAATTTTACCCGTTTTAAACGTGTTGTATTACCATTAAAGGCGGCTTTGTGGCGTAATGGTTAGAGCGTCGGTCCGGAGTGCAGAAGGTCGCATGTTCGATCCCCGGTCGCGTCATACCAAAAGACGATAAAAGGTGGTACTTGTTGTTTCCCTGCTTGGCACTCAGCATTAAAGGGGTACAGCAAGGACTGGCCAGCTTGGAGTCAGTATACTGTGTCTGAGTAGGGTATCATTGTACTATCTGCGACATGATATTCTAAGTGAACTAGCACTATA